>JBBPFJ010000029.1:200771-315815 GCA_037975025.1 Excoecaria agallocha
GAAAAATTGGGTCCAAACAAAGATGAAGAAATGAGACCAAACAAAGATGAACAAATGGGGCTAAACAAAGATGAAGAGCTCAGGGTACATTCAAATTCTTCATAGTAGCACTGTTTTTTCTTTTTCTTTTCATCTAGTCATTTGGCAATTCACTTGAAAGGCAAATAAACAGTAAATCAATATGGGATTGTTACTGAGTTGTGCATCTGTTCTGCTCTTTACATGTGACTTGTGGCTGATAATTCTGTCTACATTTCTATGTTTTTGTGCATGCATGTAGATCGAAATTTTTGGTTATGCTTCTTGCTTGCAATATGGGATTGTTTGTGTTCAGATGATTGAAATTTTGCATCAATATATACTGTAAAATTTTTATATTTAGTAGAATATGCAGGTGAATGCATTTATGATGTTCATTTCATTACTTTGTGGCTTAAACCTGGGTTCCGTTTTTGAGTTGTTGGCAATTGAGTATTTCTTATTTAGCCTTTTTGAAAATGCTTTGTTAAAGATCAGTTCCTTATTTCAATCTCATATTTGAGCGCTGGAGACATCACCAGAGACCGTATCTACATTATTCCTTAATTTCATACATTAATGACATTTCATTACTTGTGACGCCACTTGGTGCTCTGAGTATTTTAAGGCTGCAAGCCCACATGAACATGATAACTCAGCTTGACTTGTTTAGTAAAAACCCCAAACTTTGGCTTGGGTTTGAGAATTGTTAATTAATTGAGCTTAGCTTTGTCTGGTTACAGTCCTAGACATATTTGGTTGTTTGTTCTCTCCTTCTAATAGAAATTTCCAAGGGCATTACTTTGAAAGCACAGAGTATTATCTACTGTTCTTTTGAAATATTTCATTTTTTTGTAAAATAAATTATATACATGCCAGTAATGATAGATAAGGTCAAAGATGCTGTAAGTTTTTCTTGAATGGAAGCATGTTTTGATTATCGGTTGTATATGTGTTTTAACAAGTTTTTAATTAATTTTTATAATGAAGCAGTCATGTCCTATTATCATTAGTACTGATGAATATATATTTTGCATGCCCTTTGGTCATGAAAAGGGTGATATCACTGACTTGGCTGTAAGTTACAACAATGCCTTGGTGGCTTCTGCTTCAAATGATTGTATAATTCGAGTTGTAAGTTTCTTTCATATCCAATTTCATAGGCTTATGCACAGAAACACACAAACACAAAGCCAGCTTGATCTTTCATCTCAACAAATTCTGAACAAGTGAAAAAGACATTTGTAACTTGATCTCTGTTTTTATATAATATAATTTGCAGGTTGGAACCTTACTCCCAATGCTCTAGGATTATAACCATGAGCTTTCATCAGCGCACAGACATCAATGGAGTTAGTTGGAAGGAGGTTTCAATCATGGAACTTTTTAAAATTGCCATCGCCACTATTTACTGATTGTTTTATTTGAACATTATCGTTAATGTTAATTTGGATGTTATTTTTAATATTATTTTTTTATTGTTTAGGATGATACTTTGTGGAGTCACAAAGTCTTTATTACTTCAAGTAATTTATAATTCTATATTAGTTATGAATTGATATTATGTTTTATATTATAAATTTATAAATTACATTTGGATTTGTATTTACATATTTATGTATGGTCTCTATTAAATATTAGGTAAAAAATGAATTAATCTATTGTTTAATTATATGTAAAAAAATAAATTCATAAATTTGAAAAATTTAACATTGTTAATATAGCGACAGAATAGCGACGAGTGTACTAGTCGTTAAAAATGTGCTAATTTAGTAAATAAACATATATTAGCGACGATAACAGCGACTCCAAAGTTCGTCGGTAATTTTTAGCGACTAAAAATAGCGACGAAATCATCCGTTGCTAAAATATTCTTAATATATTAGCGACTGATTTTAGGGGTTAATTAGCGACGGATTTTTAATTTTAGCGACGGAAACTTTGTCGCTAAATTTATCGACGGATTTCCGTTTTAGTCGCTAAAATCGCCAGCGACGGCAAAATAGCGACAAATCATCGTTCCGTCGCTATATTTAATTAGCGACGGAAGTTCATTAAATAGCGACGGAATTGTCCGTTGCTAATTCCCTTTTTTTTGTAGTGTACTTTCCATCTTCTTTTATTTTTTGTGTATATATTGTCTTTAAATATTACCATGCACACAATGTACATGTTTTTTGAGCGATCAATTTTTTTAAAACATAAATTTGTTTCACGTGCTAATATTTAAACATATTTTCTTAAAAAAGCAAGACAGAAAAATTGTAAATTTGCTTCATCTGTTAATACTGAACATTTTGTTAAAAAGGAAATAATTATAAATTTTCACTACATAAACGTAATAAAAAATAGATCTTTGTATTTATTCTATTTCACCACGTAGTGGGAACCAAAATATTTTGTGTAAAGATTTTACACGCGTTTTTAAGCCATTTACACACTTTCATTTATAAAAGTTTTATATCATGTATATTTTTTATTTGTACCAAGCATTTATCTTCTATGTTTTATATCACACGGTGCAAACACCGATTAAAAAAATAATATTGTTGTAATATGCTTACATATATTTAAATTATGCATTTTAAAAAAAAAATACTATTCATTATCCTTAAGTACTTCTTCCAAAAATTATAACATCATTATATCATTATGCATACATGCATTTGATTCATTACTCTTTTATTTTCTAAAAAAAAAAAACCACCATTTAACTACACCTAATACATATATTTTGTCATGCATTTTTCTTCCAAAAGGCAAAAATACACATTGCATTATGGATATAGGTATTTTCTTCCATAAAAATAGCCATGCATACATATATATTTTAAAAATTAGGCATGCATGCATTCAATTCTTATACTATTATTCTCCATTTTCATTAACAAAATATCATCATTTATTCTCTTCCATAAATGAATTCCCACCATGCATTTTTAAGAAAAAACCATCATAAAAATTTACAATATTTTCTTCTTTCTTCTTCAAAATTAAACATACACGCATTTAATACTTAAATCCTTTTCTTCCGTTTTTCTTTAAGGAAAATCATCATTAAACCATGCATACAATTTTTCTTTTTCTTTTTTTTTTTTAATACACATGTGTTTAATTCATACATTTACATACATGCATTTGATTCATAAATGTTTTTTTTTCATTTTTTTTAAATTATTCACTATAAACACAAGTATTTTCTTAAAAAAAAAATCATGTTTTCATTTTCTTAAAAGAATAAAAATAAAAATTTTCAAATACACTTACATTAATACCGTAGACATTTTATTCCTTTCTAAAAACAAAATCATATGAGATATTTAATCCATACATTTTTTGTGATTTTATTCAAATTAATTAGAAATCATTAAAAAATGAAATTCTTAGAGATTAAATGACAAATAAAAGTCTTCCTGGTTTGACCTATTCTTTTAAAAAAGGACTTGGAGACAATGAAACAACTAATTTTTTTTTTGGAAATGACTAGGAACGAGATCAATATGTTTGACAAAAAATCTTAGGGCATCATCGGATTCGGAGAAGAATTGTTAGAAATTTGACTGATCTGTGAGCCTTGTCTCCACCTAACATCCTAAGCCTCCATCATTAACTCATCTTTTCCCACGCAACAATCATGAAATGACACCAATCATCTAAGTGGATGAATATGAAATTGAGTGGCCACTTGGTTCTATTAAATTATCTCTGCCTTTTACCATCCAGCGTATATCAAAATTGTCTTGTATACCCCGTATTCTTTAGTAGGTGTGACACGTTCATCAATCATGTCCATGTACCATGATATTGCTTGTTCTTATAAGATGAATGCCAATTCTTAATTAGATAGGCTATCTAAATGTGAGCCAGAACCGTAGCTCCAGGCAAAATGGGAGCAAATGGAAATTTTGGCTATTCTAAAGAATAGCTAAATTTTTCAAGGCGGTGATTCCAATTGCTAAAGCCCTAATATAGTATAATTTATGCTCTTTAAGAAATAATTGCAGTGCATTTTCTCCTGAATTCTGCCTAATGTTCAGGAGTAGTGTAGAAATATGAGTGTATAAATAAATACACACTATAAAGTGTTGATCTTTTACACTAAAACAGCTTGCTGTTTTAGTGTATTATAGTATGTTGATTTTTACACTAAAACAACTTGCTGTTTTAGATAGCATGTTGTTTTTTTACACTAAAACAGCGTGTTGTTTTAGTCTAATATAGCTTGCTGTTTCTAGTGTTTTTTTTTGTTCGTAGTTTAGTTAACCAGTTACTAGAGTTAGATGACAGTTATTCTTAAGTTAATTAACTCTAGTTAGTTTTCCACATGTATATAAGTCTTGTTTCGTGTTCATGAAGGAAGATATATAGAGATATAATTTTTCCTCTTTTTTTCTCTCAAGTTCAGTAAGAGCTTATTTACTTACTTTTAATTTGTTCATGGTATCAGAGCAAATTACGATCCACATTTTCTGATTCTTTATGCTATGGATGATCAAGATAATGGAAAAGGCACAAGTTCATCAATCAATGGTGGTAATAACAGGGAGCACCGATCAAGAGATGAAGTTACTATGGATTATGAAGAACATCTACTGAAGTTGCATAGTTCGGATCATCCAGGTATGATTCTGATGGCTAATCCTTTGCTTGGCAACAACTTCATGAGCTGGAATATGTCAATGATGAATTCGTTAGAGGCAAAGGACAAGTTAGTTTTATTGATGGTTCTATTAATGTTTCGGAGAATGGAAATGAATATAAATGATGGGGAAAGGTTGATTGTATGATTAAGCAATGGATCTTGAACTCTATGGTGAAGGAAATTACAGATTCTTTCATATACAGTCCTAACTCTAAGGTTCTTTGGGACCGACTGGAAGAAAGATTTGGAGACAAGAATAACAGTCCTTAGCTACATCAGATTCAGTGAGAGATAAGTTTTACTAAACAAGGCAATAATTCCTTGGCTGTTTACTACAGCAAACTTGCGAAATGTTGGGATGAGATGAATAGACTTGAACCTTTTCCTGTTTGCTCTTGTAATGGTTGTAAATGTGGACTGAATAAGAAGCTTGAAATGATTGATATGAAGCACAGTTGTTGATAGGATTGAATCAATCTTATGACAATATTAGAAGTCAAATCCTTGCTTCTGATCCGTTACCTAGTGTGGACCGAGTTTATTCCATGATCTCACGAGTAAAAAGATAGAAACATATCCAAATCCAGCATACAGAAGTTTTAGATGCCTCCGTAATGATGGCAAGAAGTCAAACTAGTACAAAGAATACATGGAAGAAGAAAGACGGAAAGAAAAAGAAGGATAAATACTATGAAAACTGTAAGACTGAAGGCCATAAGAAGGATACGTGTTTCAAACTGCATGGTTATCCTGATTGGTGGAAAGATCTGCAGCATATCTTTGTTTTCTGGCCAAAATAGATACATTGCAAGATCCTAAGTTTTACCATGAAGCTAAGGGTGTACCAGATTGGGAAAAGGCAATGCAAGATGAGCTCCAAGCTTTAAAGAAGAATGGCAAAAAGTTACAATGAGGTTTCAGGACTTGATTATAATGATAGTTTCTCACCGGTGGCAAAGGTGGTCACTGTGCGAATTTTCTTGGCACTGGTTGCAGCTAGGAACTGGAATCTTCATCAACTAGATATCAATAATGCCTTTTTACATGGCTTTATTGATGAAGATGTGTATATGTTACCACCACCGGGTTATAGGAAGGCTAAACAAGGAGAAGTTTGCAAGCTTAAACGTTCCTTGTATAGTCTCAAAAAAGCGTCTAGGCAGTGGAACAAGAGTTATCTTCTCAGTTAAAGGGTTTTGGTTTTCGTCATTCTGCATATGATCACTGCCTGTTCGTTTATTCTCAGTCATCTGTGTTGGTAATTCTCTTTGTCTATGTTGATGATATTTTGCTAACTGGAAATTAAGAAGCAGTGATGGAATCTGTTAAAAGATTTCTTGATGATAAGTTTACCATTAAAGATCTTGGTTGCGCCAAATATTTTCTTGGTTTGGAGTTGGCACGATCTACAGCCGGTCTTTATGTTAACCAGAGAAAATATGTTTTAGATCTTCTTCATTCTACTGGTTTAATAGGTGTTAAGTGTACTGCTACTCCATTACCAAAGGGATTAAAACTTTCAACTGATGGTGGTTCTATTTTGGCTGAAGAGAAACAACATCAATATCGCAGGATTATTGGTCAGTTGCTTTATTTAGGTTTCACACGACTAGACATCTCTTTTGCCACTCATCAGTCAAGTCAATTTGTTCATCATCCTACAGATGTTCATTGGAATTCTGTCATGCATATCCTGCGTTACTTGAAAGGTTGTCCTTCTTTGGGTCTTTTTTCCTACAAATAATGACTTGGTAGTTGCATCATATGCTGATGCTGACTGGGCAGCATGTACTGATAGCAGACGTTCCATTACTGGATTTTGTGCTTATCTGGGTGATTCTTTAATCTCCTGGAAGTCGAAGAAGCAGGCGACGATGTCCAAGTCATCTGCTGAAGCTGAATATCAAAGTATGGCTGTTGTGGTTTGTGAGCTTCAATGAATTTCTTTTATTCTTCAAGATATAGGTGATATCCTTACCAATTTCATTGAAGTGTAATAATCAGGCTGCTCTTCACATAACAGCTAATCCGGTTTCCATGAACGTAAAAAACATATTGACATTGATTTTCATATTTTTAGGGACAAATTGAAGGCTTGTTTTATTGCTACTACTCATCTCTCTACTACTCTTCAGGTGGCAGACATTTTTACTAAGGCATTGAATGGTCCTTATTTCAACAAGCTTTTATGCAAGTTGGGCTTAGTGGATTTTCACCAAGCTCCATCTTAAGGAGGGGATGTAGAAATATGAGTGTATAAATAAATACACTAAAACAACTTGTTGTTTTAGTGTATTATAACGTGTTGGTCTTTTACACTAAAACAGCTTGCTGTTTTAGTGTATTATAGCATGTTGGTTTTTTACACTAAAATAGCTTGCTGTTTCTAGTGTTTTTTTTGTTCGTAGTTTAGTTAACCAATTACTATAGTTAGATGGCAATTATTCTTAAGTTAATTAACTCTAGTTAAGTTTCCACATGTATATAAGTCTTGTTTCGTATTCATGAAGGAAGATATAGAGAGATATAATTTTTCCTTTGTTTTCTCTCAAGCTCAGTAAGAGCTTATTTACTTACTTTTAATTTGTTCAAGTAGTAGTGGTGATACGCTTCATATCATGTTTTAGGAACGTTGTATTTGAATGTCAAGCATATTTTTCATGACCACCTCTCCACCTTCCCAAAATTCACTCATTTTACACTATATTGTTATTTAAACACCTTTATTCCTATCTGCCCCACACCAGAGGATATATGTTAAAAAAAAGGAGTAATTTCAAAAAGAAATGAATGTGAAAGGTGATTAAAACATCCTACTTTTCAGCATTGTTTTTTCCTTTTCAAGAGTTATTCTTTTGAACTTTTATTTCTTTCCTTAAATAGTCTGATTAACTATGGTCTTTTGAATTAGCATGATATATATATATATATATATATTGATAAGAAAAATATTTCTTTTCTTACAATTCACCAAGATCAAGAAGTCAATTCATCCAACCAAAATCAATGAAAAGGAAAAAATTATGGACATATATTAATAAAAGAAAATCGATAAATCTTTTTTTAACATTTCGAAGAAGTAATTGATTGAACTGTTGACAGATCATCCAAGGAAAATAGTTCTATAAAAACTTTTCAAATTAATCACCTTGACTAACCGTCTTTACATATATTATAAGTAAAAAGGCAGTAGGAACTAAAATGAATAGTGCAGTAGCAACAAATGCAAGAATATTTACTTCCATAACCTCATCCTTTCGTTTTTCTTTACTTACATTAATAAAAATAAAGCTTAAGAACCTTTTTTTTTTATTTATCCTAACCAAAAGTGTTATTTATCCTAATTATATAAATATAATAAATAAAAAATTTAAAAATTTTGTAATTCTTTACCTTTACCCCATGTAAAAGAAAAGTGTCAAATTTGATATGGCAATTTTTTCGACATATATATATATATAGCATAAATGAATCTTTCTTGCATTTTCACACAAAAGATAATTTATTTTAACAACTTTTAGAGTACGGGATGCATGAGTTCTAATAAATGAATAAATTTGCCTGCTTAAAATAATTGCTAATGCAATTTAAAACTATACTAAACTTGCCTTGATATGCATGTTTAAAAAAAAAAAGCCCAAAGAGTATGCGATGTCTATGATCCTAATTTTAATGCTAAAAAAAGAGCTTAAATGAAAACTTACTTTGTTGGTTATTAATTGTGGTTTACCAACTTTTATCAATTCAAGTGGTACGACATTAGTTTCGCTTAAGCAAAATTGTAAAATCAAACCTTTATTAATCAAAAAGATTAATTTCGGAAGAGTTTTACCCTCATAGTAGGTCATCATAGCTCAAAATTTGCCAATAATCAAAAGCATGGTTATGAGTAAAGGTGTACACGAATTTGGATCTTCCTGTATTCAACCGAAGTACCGAAAAAAAATCCAAAATCGAATTGTCTCATTGATTTTTTAACCAAAACTGAACCAAATTGTACCGCTGACTTTATTTGGAATGGATCTAGATATTTTATCTAGAACCGGACCGAGATCTGTACTGAACTGTCTTGTACTGAATTGTACCAAAAAAATCGATAATTATTAATTATTATATATAATTTATATATAAATTTTATTTTTAATTTTTTATTCAATATGTACTGTATAAATTTAATTTCATAATTATTTACATTATATATTTTAATACACAAAATTAAGATAATAATTAGTTAATAAATTAAACTAAATATTTTAATTATTAAGAACCTAAATTTAATTATTATAATAATTATTCTATATAAATGAATATGAATATGAATATATAACTAAAACAATTTATCTTTTATTTAATGTATCTTTAATATCACTCAACTACTATTTTATTTTCTTTATAAATATCTATATAAATATGTAAGTTAAGCAATTTATCACATAAGTACTTTATCAATTAATTCCATTTACTTTACGTATCAATTAAATAATACTCATCTATTTTTAGGACAATACCGATATGAATATCTAAATTAATAATGTAATTAAAAATATTTATCATATATAATGAAATATTATCAATTAATGTATTATATGAGTGTATACTTATTTTTTAATTAATTTTATTTATTTTTAGTGTCATTCAACTAGAATGTATATATTTTCGTATAATACCTATATTAATAATGGAGTTGCAAATCAATAATGTGATTATATAAATAATTATTATATATAATATTTTTTTAATTAATATAATTATATGACTACATGAGTATATAATTATCTTATCAATTAACTTTATTTACTTTTATATCATGAATAATTAAATGTACTTATATGAATACATATACCCTCAATATCACTTAAATTGCATTAATCTATTTTTGTACAATATCTATATGAGTAATTGAGTATTTAAATTAACAATACAATTATATACAGTTATTATATTAATGAAATTTTACCAATTAGTGTAATTATATAATCACCTTAGTAATTGATTTTATTTTCTTTCGGTAACACTCAACTAGTATTCATCTATTTTTGCACAATATCTATATGAGTAATTAAGTGTGCAAATTAACAATATAATTATATACAATTGTTATAATAATGAAATTTTACAAATTAGTGTAATTTTATATGTATATAATTACCTTAACAATTAACGTAATTGTATGAGTATATAATTTTCTTTCAGCATCATTCAACTAACATTCATCTAATTTTGCACAACACATATATAAGTAATTAAGTATTTAAATTAATAAAATAATTGTATACAATTATTATATTAATGAAATTTTATCAATTAATTTAATTATATGAGTATATAATCACCTGAGCAATTAATTTCATTTTTTTCAGTATCACTCAACTAACATTTATCTATTTTTGTAAAATACTTATATGAATAATTGAGTATTTAAATTAATAATGTAACTGTATACAATTATTATATTAAAAAAATTTTGCTAATTAATGTAATTATATATGTATATAATCAACTTAGCAATAAATTTCATTTCCTTTAAGTATTAACTACTATTCATTTATTTTTGGACAATATCTATATGAGTAATTGAATATTTAAATTAATAATGTAATTGTATACAATTATTATATCAATAAAATTTTATCAATTAATTTAATTATATTAGTATATAATTATTTTCATAATTAATTTTATTTTCTTTCAGTATCAACTAATATTCATTTATTTTTACACAATATCCATACGAGTAATTGAATATTTAAATTAATAATATAATTATATAAAATTATTATATCAATGAAATTTTATCAATTAATTTAATTATATGAGTATATAATTACCTTAATAATTCATTTCATTTCATTTCATTTCAGTACTACTCAAATAATACTATATGACTATATAAATTAATAATATAAATTATATATAGTTATTATATATAATAAAATTTTAGTTGTACATTTATAAATGATAAAGAAGAAAAATTAAAATTTTTTAGAAGGAATGAAAAATTAAATTTGAAAATTTTTAGGAGGGAATATTTTTTATTTTGAGTTTTCAGGGGGAATTAAAAATTTAACTTAAAAAATTTATAGTTTTTTTAAAAATATTAAAAAAAAGTTATTTAAGGTAAAAAAAATAAAGGAGAACAGTTGCCCTTTCCCCTCTATTTCTTCGATTGAAGCCTCTGCTCCTTCCTCGCCACTTGCATCTCCGCCTCTCACTCTTGCACTCGAACTCTCACCATCACGCTTCGCCTCTACTCAATGCCATCTACCTCTGGCCATCGCTCTCTTGCTCTCCTTGGTGACAGGTTCAGCTTTACGTTTTCATGTTCTTTTTTTCTTTCTATTTTTCCTTTTTGTTTTCGATCTACTTTTTGATGGACTCTTGAGCCTTAATATCAATGGCAGAGGGAAGAGCTCAAAGAGACTTAATAGGTCCTTTATTAGCTGTTAACTTCATAGTTTATCTCATTGTGCTTGGGCTACCTGGTTGGTCTTTTGACAAATACATCAATGGCGAATAGCACCATCCTCATAAGGATTTTCTTACTTAATTTAAATGGGTTTTTAATGTATACAAATGGGTTGTCTTTAATTTGTTTTGAATTTTGATAAATCCACAAATTTGGGTGGGAATCCATCAACAAGCTTAATGCTTGTGTTTGCATTGATAGGTGGTGTGATTGGTGCTAGCTCTATGGTTGTTGGATTTTTGTACTTCTGTTTATAAAGAAATGATACTTTGGCCTCTACTTCTTTTATAGCTATTATTTCCTGGGCTATTACTGCTTTTACTTTTGGGTACGCATTTATTTCATTGCCTTTGCTATTTTATTTGCTTAACTTAAATTTAAATTTGAATTATTACTTTTGCTTCCCATGTGAGATTTCTTTAATAATTTGTTGATCTTGACAAAGAGAATTGTAATGGATTTTTTGAAATCCACTTAATTTATATCCAATATAGTGCAATATAATATAATAGATTGATGATATAACTTAAATTTTTGCATAAAATTGAGTTAGCTAGTGATGTTGTGCATCTTTTTGGGGGATTTGGGATGAATTGGAAACAAATTTGGCTGTAGAGCTTGAGCTTATCTCATGGTGCATGAATAAAACTTGTCCTAAGCTAACCAATATGAGCATATAGGCCAATTATAAATGTTGAAAAGAGGAATCTAACTCAAGAACTTTTACACCTTTATTTGGTGTTGTCCATAAGACCACAAGATCAAATTCTGATGGTGTTACAAAATACCGTATAAATAAAGTAATTTGCATCGCATTCACGTATTTACTTAGTGTCCCCTAAATCAAATTTAGGCTAAAAACTATTGGATAACGATGATTCTTTGAATTGCAACATAATAAAAACTATGGTTTATTTTTGCTGATTATCCAAAAGAAAATTTGATAAAAAGACATTCTGAATTATTTGGTTGTTTTATTACAGGCTTGTGTGCAAACAGATCATACTATGAGGGCATAGAGGAAAGTGGTTGGTAAGAGCTTTAAATTGATCGGTAGTGTTATGTATTTTTTTTTGCCTAAACTAAAAAACTGAAGTTGAAATTCTAATCTCATACTGATGATTTGTAGAAAACATTGGAAGCACTGATCACAATATTAGTTCTTAGTCAGCTGATGTATTTGTTGCTCGTTCACTCGAGGATGTTGAATCATCGACATGGACCTAGTTTTCATAGCCATCACAGTGATCGTAGCATTGGCATGCCAGTGAACCCCAAAATAGTACCACTTCTCAGGTCATCTAATAATCAAAACCAAACTTCTTGCCAAAAATATTTATCTCCAGGTATCTAAAACATGCACATCTTGTAACATTATTCTATCTGTATATATGTTTTGTGTGTTCCATCTTTAATACAAGTTTCCTACAAAAGGAAATCAATTCAAGTTATGTCAATTTCATTCAGAGTCAAAAACTTTGTCATTGTAAATTAACTTGGTTCCAACCATGCACACAGTGTATAATACAGGTAATTTGAGAAATTCATATAAAAATAAGAATTCAATTTTGTATGATTTTTAGCTAACCAAATTATTGACTTAAATTTTAATTATATTTGTTGAAATATTTTAATTGTATTTCTATTTATTATTTTGTGAATTTAATTTGCAAAATTTTAAAAATATTGAATTATTCGAAGTACCAAATTGTATTGTAGTATATTATTTTGTATCGAAAGAACCGAAAAACCGTACCGAATTGTTCCAAATTTTTATAGCATTGTACCAAATTATTCCGAATTTTCAAGACAATACCAACACTTGATTTTTAAAATATTTAAAATTTCAATACAATACGGAGATTTATAAATATTTGAATTGTACTATATCGTATACAACCTTAGTTATGAGTAATCTAGTAGCCACCTAGATTAGCAAACCAAGGGTATAAATTGAAAATATGCCCTCATGTATACCATTATAGCCTAGGCAAGCCAATAAAAGTTTTAAAATAGAAAGGAAAAATTAAATGAAGTTTCATCGCATTCTTGTTCTAGGTATTTTGCTTGAGTTCTCTTTATCCTAGCAGGTTATGCATTTGTTTCTCTATGTGTTGAATTAACCTTGGTTTAAAGTTAATTGCATGCTCATACAATTAAATTATTTGCAATTTATGCTTGGAAACTTGTGTTGAGATTACTATGTTCTGTGTTTAGTGGTGAGAATTTTCCATGAAATTCTAGTTGTCTAAAGTACACCAGGTTTAATTCTTTCAGCCATAATTTCTTAAGCTTTTGATTGGATTGATGTGAGTTTTTACAAGGGAAGAATTTTTGAGATCGACTCGTGCTCAAGAACATGTATCTTGTCCAAAATTAATAGGTTTATCAAAAAATGCTCTTATTATAACCATTACCAAAAAAATTGATTTTACTAATGAAAATAGCATTTATTGACCGTTTTTAATGAATTACCAACAAAATGCTTCCCTCGGTAAAACATGCATAGGTAGAAATTTATTGGAGAAAAAATCCATCGATAACTCTTATCAACAGAAATATAAAAAAATTCCATCAATATTTTTGTTAAAAAACTTGTCGGATATTTCAATGTTTTGGCTTTTTACTGACGAATTTTCTATCGGTAAATTTAATTAATAAAAAATATCAATTTATTTTAGAAAAATTCTTCTGTATTTTGTCGTGAAAAAAAATTATTTATTACATAATTTTCTAATTTTTTTTTGCAAAAAATATATATTTCTTTTTACAAACACGATAAATTCAAAATAAACAAATATAAAATTTAAATTGAAGATATATATTAATTAATAACTTTATTATGTAACAAAATAACATTATAATTGTTGTATTGTACATAATATTTTGCAGTTGCACAAAAACAATTATCTAACTGCTATGATATAAAGAACAGATGCCAAGCTTTTAAGATGTACCAGAAAAGGAAGGGTCAAGAAACTCCATATTGGCCATAAGGCAAAGGTAAAATTGCATGGAAAGATATACGTAATAAGCATAAAGTAAATGAAAAATTGATTTGAAGATAAAGCAATAAGCCTAAAGTAATTGAAAAATTGATAATATGAGTCTTACAAGCAAAAAGTGGCAAGCCCTAGTAGGGTAACTAATGATAAAGTAGATATACTTGATAGCTCCCATTTTTCATCGAACTTGCTGACATGCAAAAAAAAAATTACTATAACAAATTATTTTGAGACAATTTCCAAGATGAATGCATCATACTATTTGTCGATAACATTAATTTTGGAGTTAATCTAGATTTTAAAACAAAAACATCTACCATATTTTTTGTTCAAATGAACTAACCTCAACAATATTAGTTTGAGCCATTTTAGATCTCTGAAGGTGCATGGGATTTTCAAGTCATTAAATGATTATAAGAACTTTATTTCAGTGAGAGCCACCATGTTTGAATAACTGGGAAGTACATGCATGAACTCTAATGCAATTAATTTGATTGAGTTCATAGTTTCCAGTTTGCATTTCCAAAATATACCATACACATTTTCAGTAAGATGACAACTTTAGTCCATTGGAGTTCCATATAAATTCACATGAATGAAAAGATATTAAGAACTCTAATACATGTTCTAGCTGGATTTTAAATGCACAAGGTAACTGCTATATACAAATACACTAGCACCAAATCTAGCATTCAATTCCCGCATGTAAAATGTGTGACATTTAGTGAGCAAATACACTCAATTAAAGTTTCTCTAATTTTGTATAATTTTAACTTATAATTTCAATTCTTAATTGCATTTTTACCAGTAATAACTTGATTGATAAAATACATCAAATCGAGATGTAAAAAGCATTTTCTACTAATAGAAAAGAAAATTAATCAAGTTCTCTAGAAGCATTGAAATGAAAACATATAAAAATGATCAGATTATTAATTAAATGATAATATTTGCCGGACATTTATTTTAATACTCATTTAATTCGAACATGAAGAACAATTGTTGAATTAAGATAATAGTATTATTGTTTGATATTAAAACCCAAAAGATGCTATTTACAAATAAGTGTGTGTGTGAGAGAGAGAGAGAGAGAGAGAGAGAATGAGTGAGAGCTGTGGATGCTTGGTCTTCATAGATTCCTAACATTTGGAGAAAAAAACAAAAGTCAAGAATCAGAAAAGAGGATCATTGGGTCATTAGTAAGTCCTTTATATGCAAGAAGATGTAAGTCTTATCCTATGAAATTCTTATGCGTAAATTTGCTTCTTTTTGGATAAAAACAAAAATACCAGTTGCATTACTTTAATTTACAACTCGGAATAGATAACTAGTAACACTTAGGGTAACGTTAAATAATTATTCAGAAATAACTCATCCAAACTACCGTTCTTACTTCTCACATTAAGATTGGATAAAAGCAGTACCTTTTACAAAGCATATGCCACATTAAGAATGAACAGAGAGCATCAAGCAGTTATACTAGTTGTAATTTCAAAGAGTTGTTATTTAAACCTTTGAATTAAGAAGTAATAATTTAAATTAAAAGCACACTAAAAAGAATCATATTTAAATGGGCTTCATATATAGTCCAAAAAATTCACCAGCCAGTCACAGGAAAAAAATCAATTGTTTAACTGGATTGATGGAGCACCACATAAAGAAGGCATTATAGATGAATGTAATAAACAACAAAAGCACATCACATCAAAATTTTAAATGTGATCCATCTCATAATATGCATGCAAAAACACACAAAAAGAATACTCATAACCTATAACATTTACTATGAAATTCAACTTGAACATCTTTTAAAAGCTTCATCAAAAGTTAGACCACGCACCAACTTAACAACAATCTCTTCTCCATTTTGTACATTTACACCTAAAAATTCAAGTCAAATACCATATAATAAACTTTTAAACAAACATAATAATGACAATAGTACAATGTTGCCCCTGAAATGCTATAATTAAAAAATAAATGAAAAGGTAATAGAAATTGAAAATCAAGCATACTCAGATATAACTTGCAATGGACTGCAGCAATGGAACATAAGTTAGATAGACTACACTAGTAAAGTAGTCTACAGAGAAAAAACTAAGAGCTCAGAACTCAAGAATATTATCAAAAATTATTCAATAATCATCAGCACTAAAATGAAAAATATGCCAGATTTCATTTTCTATTACTTTGAAGAAATTTGTAGTTATAATTAACTATGATATATTTATTTAATTAAAAAATAATAAAAATAGGTGTTAATACTCCAAACAATTGTAAGTACGTACTGCAAAATAAGTTGATGAATATGTTACCATCTAAATACGGAAGAGTACCGGGAAGAATGCTCTTAAAACTTTGTAAATTGTAACCACATAAATAAAAAAACAATTCTAAATTAATATAATTGACAATCAGTGGTTGCAAAGACTGGATTATTCATATAACATGTAGTGGTAACCAAATCTTTTCATGTAGGCTCAATTGCTTTCTTAGTGCCTTTGTTTTCTCATCATGAGAAGTTGACATGTATTTCTATATTATTTCACCAAAAAACTAAATTTGAGGAATCTAATATTTTACTAAATATATGTTATTGTTGGGTACACAAATCAAATTCCACATTCAAAATTGATAAATTGCAGAAACCTGCACTATAAGCATTGGCATGGTACACATGCACTTGAGAGAGCGAGCAAAAGACTAAAAGATAAACCGCGGAAACCAAAAAAGAGAAAAAATTAAGTAAGAGGAGAAAAAGAAGTGTACCCTAGTTTTGATGTAGTGGAAGCTGCATGTTATAAAATGGATTGTAATTATCTCTAGATTGATTTACTTTCCTTACACAAATAGGAAGTTGCCTTGTATAGAATAAAAAGTTTCCTAGTTAGTATTTTCTACTGTTGTATAAACTCTATAGTTTTGCTTCAATTCAATATACAGAAAACATAATTCTCCCATCTTGCTTGTGTTTTTTTCATGGTATTAGAACCTTTTAGGCTTGATTTGGAGATTTATCTAGGTTTCATTTCTAAGAGAAGGAATCTTGTTTTTTCGCTACTGTTCGAGTTGGGTAACTTTTTTTGGTGAGCTTCTTATATCACCGTCGGCATTAGAAGATGCACAGGGGAATTTTTAGCATCTCCACAAAATTCAGCATCCTTCTATCCAATGAGTGATCTATACGCATTGCTATAAGCTTCCGCTCCTTCTCTTACATGCCAGCGAGTGGAGGTGCATGCCTTATCCACCGGCCTTCCGATTTTGCCTTGCTATTTTCGATGAGATTCCAGTGGTTGCTTGAGGTTGTGTCCCCTCTTGGTGGTTCTTCTCCACTCTTTTGAGATTCTATTCCTTGAATTTATCTCATGTCTCTGTAAGTTTCTTATTAGGTGTCTTGTTGAGCAAATTGGCACTTTTTTTGCTGGGTACATTGGGTCCATGTTGCTGCTTTATTATTGCTTTTATTATTTGTGGGTATTATGGCTGACAATGAAGAAATGTTAGGGAAACTGTTAGTGATATTATACCATTGTCTAAGATTAAAGAAGAAAAATTAGATGGATCTAATTATTTTAACTGGAGCAGAACTATTAGGATTTAACTTCATAGTACAGATCAGGATGATCGCTTAACTAATGACCCTCCTACTGATAAAATTGAGAAGCAGATTTGGATGGAAAATGATTCGCATTTACTTTTACAGATTAGAAACTCAATTGAAAGAAATTTGCTTCGCTTAATTTCTCATTGTGAATGTGTAAAAGAGTTAATAGGTTAATTAGCCTTTTTATATTCTAGAAAAAAAGAATAAGACTTGTATTTATGATGTTTGTAAAACCTTTTATCATGACGAAAAGGAGGTAAAATCACTCACCACTTATTTCATGGAGTTTAAGAAAATTTATGACGAATTGAACATGCTTCTACCTTTTAGTGTGGATATTAGAGAGCAACAGGGTCAGAGAGAAAAAATGACAGTGATGACTTTTCTGGCTAGTTTGCCACTTGAATTTGAGATAACCATATCTCAAATTCTCTCTGGTTCTGAAATTCCTATTCTTGAAGATGTGTTTAGTATATTGCATGCAAATAATGCTTTTTCTAGTCAGCTAAATAATGCTTTTGTTATCAAAGAAGTGGGGGTGATAATGGAAAGAAGAACATGTCGAGGGGGGAAATAAATCCAATGACAATCGAAATACTGACATTGTCTGCTACTATTACAAAGAACTGGGTCATATGAAGTGCTACTATAAGAAATTGTAGAATCGCATTCAGAGGGCATAAATTGCTAATGTGGTTACTTCTGGTTCATCATCTGAGCATAATGTCACTATATCTATTAAAGAGTATGCTAAGTATCAGGAAATATTAAAGGGAACCTCGACTTCGATCACTATTGAGGTAGGGAACACATGTTTTATCTCCTCTAGCAACAATTGGGTCATTGATTTTGGTACCATGAATCACAGGACAAGCAATCCTGATACTTTCTTTAATTTTCGATCTCATAAAGTTCCTTTACCTATTACTATAGCTGATGGGACATCATACAACATTATGGGGTCTAGAACTCTCAAATCGACTCCTTTTATTACTTTATCTTTTATTATAAATCTACCTAACCTAGTCTTTAATTTGATATCTATGAGTAAACTTACAAAAGAACTCAATTGTTATGTATCATTTTTTCCCGATCATTGTCTTTTTTAGGATCTTATGATGAAATAGATTTTTAGTAAAGGATATGTATCTGGTGGTCTATACATTCTAGATTCTTAGGTACTATGATATGTTGCTTATTCCAGTGTAGTTTCTCTTTTTGAAGCACATTATTGGTTGGGGCACCCCTCTCTGTCTTTTTTAAAGAAGTTATGTCCACAGTTTCATGATGTATCTTCTTTAGATTATGAGTTTTGTCATTTTTATAAACATCATCGTAGCTCATTATGTCATAGAACTAATAAACAAGCTAAGTTTGCTTGTCAACTTGTTCATTCGGATGTTTGGGATCTTTGTCCTGTTATGTCAAAAACTGGGTACAAATATTTTATTACTTTTGTGGATGATTTTTCTCTTATGACTTGGATTTATTTTATGAAGAATTATTCTAAAGTATTTTCCCATTTTTCAGCTTTTTATGTTGAAGTTAAAACCCATTTAATGCCTTTATGAATATATTGTGAAGTGATAATGCTAAGGAATATATGTTGGATTCTTTTCAGTGGTATATATCTCAACAGGGTATTCTTCACCAGTCCTCTTGTGTTCATACCCCTTCTCAAAATAGAGTTGCTAAAAGAAAAAACAAATATTTACTTGAGATAGTTAGAACTTTATTATTCCAAATGAATGTTCCTAAGTATTTTTGGGTCGATGCTATTTCTATAATTTGTTTTCTAATTAATCAGATGCCCTCTATTATGTTGAATGGTGAACTACCTTTTAGTATTTTATTTCCAAATAAAACACTATTTCCAATATAACCATGGATATTCGGTAATACTTGTTATGTTTGAGATGTACGTCCCCATGTTACCAAACTTGATCTTAAGGCATTGAAGTGCATTTTATTAGGATACTTATGTCTTCAAAAGGGATATAGATGTTATTTTCTTGATTTGCAGTGACATTTGGTTTCAACTAATGTGGTATTCTCATAAGATAAACCTTTCTTTTCATCTCTACCCACTCTTACGAGTCAGGGGAGGAAGATGAGTAGCTCATTTATACGGTGACATCTTCTAGAGAGTTTGTTGATGTATCTACTGTATCTTCTGGTACTGAGTAGATAACAAGTGATGATCCTTCAACATCAGCAAGACCATAGATTATTTAGGCCTACTCTAGAAGAAGAGGTACTAATGATACATATCCTACACCAACACCTTCATCATATGATCCTACTCCTATTGACCCTGATCTTCTCATTGCTCTTCGTAAAGGAACGTACAATTGTAATCCACTTATTCCATTGCCAATTTTATTTCCTATAATCATCTGTCTCCCTCAACATGCTCTTTGCTTGCATCTTTAGGTTTTATATCTATCCCTAAGACAATTAAGAAAGCCTAGAGTCACCTGAATGGTATGATGCGATGATTGAGGAGATGAATGCCTTGGATACAAATAACACTTGGGATTTAGTGAATTTACCAGAAGAGAAAAAGGTTGTGGGTTGCAAATGGGTCTTTACAATCAAATTTAATCTAGATGGTTTTATGGCTCGGTTGAAAGCTCAACTTTTTGCTAAAGGATATGCCTAGACTTATGGGGTGTATTATTTTGATACTTTCTCTCCAGTAGCTATATTGATTTCTATTCACCTTTTTATATCTTTGGTAGCTTCCCACTATTGGCCTTTACATCAACTTGACATAAAAAATTATTTCCTTCATGGCAATCTTTAGGAAGAAGTATATATCTAGCAACCACCTGGTTTTGTTGCTCAAGGACAGTATGGGAAAGTTTATCATCTAAAAAAGTCACTGTATGGATTGAAACAGAGTTCTCGTGCTTGCTTTGGTAAATTTAGTAAGGTTTCCCAAGAGATTGGGCTAAAGAAGAGTCAGTGTGATAATTCAGTTTTCTACAAACAATCAAAAGACGACATTATTCTTCTTATGGTTTATGCTGATGATATTGTGATTACAGGAAGTGATTTTATAGGTATCGTTTCACTTAAGTCCTTCATGATGGGATATCACATGGCATAAACATAATGATCACGCAGTGGAAAAATTAAAAATTTTGATCATACACGCCATGCAATATACAATATAGAATTGAAACATGCAATTTTAGGGTTTTTGAATAAACTTATATCCTTGAATGCACTTCAAAAACTTGATTTTGTAATGACCAGTATATAAGATGGACTTATATACCTTAGTTCTCAATCACACATTGCCTTTGTGCCACACCACTTTATGCTCACACACACACTTGCAAAGATGGCTTAAAACAAGAGTGCTAGCTCTAATCATTTTATATTCAGCAATGGGTATTGAATAAAGACATAAGTCTTATCTTGTTCTTTCTAGGGTTCACAAATGGCTACCTAAAATCCAAGAGAAGAAGAAAGAATTCTTTTCCCTTAAGAGTGGAGGCAATGAGAGAGAAAAAACCTTACTAGGCAAAAGCAATTTAATCAATTTATATCACTTGTTTAGGAATCCTTATGGATGCCGAAATCCCCTAAGTTTAAGTAGTATTTTCAGCCTCCATCTCTTCCTAATTAAGTGATTTAAATTAATTTAAATTCTTTTAGTATTTTAAATTCAAATTAATTTAAATTGGCATTAGTTATTTAATCAAAATAAATCACTTCTTTAGGGTTTAATGTATGCCGAATTCAACTAGGAATCTAGCTTGAATTTCGGTCACACTATCTCCCTAATTAAGTGTTGATTCTTGATTCAAATAAAATTAGGATTTAAACTCAATTACCTTAATTATCCAAAGATAATTAATTAATTGATATAATCCTTGTAAATGCCGATTTTCTCTCTCTCATGGACCAAGGTCCATTTAGCAATTTTAATATCCATTATCCAAATTAATTTGACTTTAAATAAAAGCCCAAATTACTGTCCAATACTTTATTTGAAATATCTTAAGCCCAATGCTTTGCATGCAATCCTATAGGTCCATTTAATATTAGCAATTAATTAATAAATAGTCCAAAGGCTATATATATTCTCTAGCAATATATTATAGCATTCCAAATTAAATGAAAATGCAAATGGCATTTAGTGACCTAATACAATTTTGTAGAGTCCCTTACCCATAAACATCAGAATTAATATAAGGCATGAAACTAGTCATTTTTATATATACTAATTCCTTTCTTGATATTCTAGTGACACTGAACTCTCAGATAAATAATGATTACTCATTATTTCATCTCGGTATGGCCATATACTTCCCAGTTCACTGATCAAGTGGCCGGTGATATTTTCTCTCTTATTGAGAGGGGTAATCCATTTACTTCTCTCATGCTTTCTAACATGAATTAGTGCATGCCTAATCATACCCATACTTGTCACCCTGTTATGAGTACGTTAGGTGTATGTCAAAGTACACAATAATTCATAAAGAGTTTCATAGAGATTTTAGGTTTAAGAACTCCAATGCAAAACTTGCAATTGAGAAACACTTATGACTTTTAACATGTAGTGTTTTCATGAGCGGATCGAATCCAAATACCATGTTCTAAACATGTATCTATGATCTCTGATTGATATTTTAGTCCTTATGATCCGTAAGACAGAACTCAACTTATCAGAGAGAGCATACTAGTTTTAATTTATTTGTTATTCCCATAACAATGACTGACTATGGATATTTAGAATGAAGTCTCAATTGTTTCAAGGTTTTACAACCATGTGCCTCACACATGATAACTCAAACTGAAACAACATTCTTGGATAGTTCTACCATTTGATATGCACAGGAATACAATAGATAAAAAAATGCCTCATTTATTAACCTGAATGTTTTATAACCATGTATTGGGGCTAAGGCTTATACTAACAATCTCCTACTAGCACTAGTCCCAATTGGGCATAGCCCTAAGATCGAATGCTCTCAAATGAGTTTCGTGCAGATTTGGATGGAATTGTTTTGTCAATGGATCTACTACATTGTCTTCTCTGGCTATCTTGCTAATCTTGACATCCAATGATAAATGATCTCTCTAATTAGGTGGTACCTTTTAAGTATGTGTTTGGATTTCTGGTGTGACCGGGGCTCCTTTGCCTATGCGAAGGCCCCATTCTTGTCACAGAAAATTTATAATGGATCTAGGATGCTTGGGACCACTCCTAATCCAGAAATAAAATTTCTAATCCAAACAGCCTCCTTTACAACCTCACTCGCTGTAATATACTCAGATTTTGTAGTTGAGTCGGTAATGATCTCTTGCTTCGGGCTTCTCAAGCTGACAGCACCACCGTTCAAAACAAAAAAAAATAGATTGTGATCTAGAGTCTTGATTGCTGGTTTGAAAAGCAGCATCGGCATAACCTTGTATGAGATCTCTGCTTGACCACCATACACTAAGAAGTGATCCTTAGTCCTTCGCAGGTACTTTAAAATCCCCTTTACAGCAGACCAGTGCTTCTCACCAGGGTTTTGGTGAAACCTACTAGTGATACTCAGTGCATGAGCAACATCTAATCTAGTACATAACATAGCTTACATGATAGATCCAATAATAGATGCATATGGGATTATACTCATGTTGTCCCTCTCCTATTTGGTTTTAGGACATTGTTCTTTAGTCAAAGGAACTCCCAAAGCCAAAGGTATGTACCTTTTCTTTGAGTCTCTCATACTAAAATGCTTTAGTACTTTGTCTATGTACTTTCTTGACTTAGTCCTAAAAGCCGATGCGATCTATCTCTATAGATCCAAATACCAACTATTGTCTCGGCTTTACCTAAGTCTTTCATCGAGAAACACTTTCCCAACCATTGTTTAACATTTTGCAATGTTGGAATGTCATTCCCAATGAGAAGGATGTCATCCACATATAGGACCAGAAGCACTATTATGCTCCCACTAACCTTCTTGTACACACAAGGCTCATCTTCATTTTTGATGAAGTCAAATTCTTTGACTGCTTCATCAAAATGCAGATTCCAACTTTGGGATGCTTGCTTCAATCTATAAATGGATTTTTGAAGCTTGCAAACCTTCTTAGGATGCTTGGAATTGACAAAACCCTTAAGCTGTGTCATATACACATCCTCAAGGAGATTTCCATTAAGGAAAGCAGTTTTGACATCCATTTGCCATATCTCATAGTCATGATATGTACCTATGGCAAGCAAAAGCCTAATGGACTTGAGCATGACTACATACAAAAAGGTATTATCATAGTCTACACCATGAGTTTGCTGAAAACCTTTTGCTACTAGTCTACCTTTGTAAGTCTTGTCAGCTTTGAGTTTAAATAGCCACTTGCATTCAATTACCTTAGCACCTTCCGGTGGATCAACCAAGGTCCAAACTTGGTTATCGTACATTGATTGCATCTTGGATTTCATGGCTCCAAGCCAATTTTTTTAGTCAGGGCTCTCAATAGCTTTTTGGTAGGTAGTTGGATGCTCACGATCCACTAAGTTAATAGTGTCACTATCGATGATTAGAAATTTGTATCCCTCAATCTCTTGATGTACCCTACCGGACCTTCTAAATTCTTGTGCAATGGGTTCTTGTTCCACAACTGGTTGTGAACTTGATCCTATTTCCAACTCATCCTGTACAGGAGTTTGTGGCACTTGAATTTCTTCAAGTTCTACTTTACTCCCACTGTCTTTCTTGAGAAGTAATTCATTTTCCAAGAAAATAGCCTTGCAAGCAACAAACACTTTGTTCTTAGCTTGTGAGTAAAAGTAATATCCCTTTGTTTCTTTAGGATAACCCACAAACAAGCAGACAGTAGATTTGGACTCTAGTTTGTCAGATGTTAATTTCTTAACAAATGCTTCATAGCCCCAAATCTTGAGAAACGACATATTGGGCTCTTTCTCTATCCATACCTCATATGGTGTCTTTTCAACTGGTTTAGTAGGAGTATGATTTAGTAGAAACGCAGTAGTTTCTAATGCATAACCCCAAAAAGAGACAGGAAGATTAGCTTGACTCATCATTGATCGAACCATGTCCAACAGAGTTTGATTTCTCCTTTCGGACACACCATTCCATTGTGGTATTCCAAGAGGAGTGAGCTGTGAAATAATTTCACACTCCTTCAAATGACTATCAAACTCTTGGCTTAAGTATTCGCCACCTCGGTCTGATCAAATGGCTTTTATACTTTTGCCAAGTTGGTTTTCTACTTCGTTCTTAAACTCTTTGAATTTTTCAAAAGTTTCAGACTTGTGCTTCATTAGATAGACATAGCCATATTTATTGAAGTCATCTGTAAATGTTACAAAGTAACTAAAACCACCTCTAGCCGTTGTACTTAATGGTCCATATACATTGGTGTGTATTAACCCAAATAAGTCACTAGTCCTCCTACCCTACTTGTTAAAAGGACTCTTCGTCATTTTTCCATGCAAACATGGCTCGCATGTGTCATAAGATTCCAAATCGAATGACCCAAACACTCCAGATTTGTTGAGTCTTGAAATGCATTTTTCATTTGCATGTCCTAAATGACAATGCCAGAAGTAAGTATGGTTCAATTCGTTTGATTTAACCCCTTTTGTATTAATGTTGTATATGGACTCTCTATTTTGTAGATCAAGGATATATAGGCCATTTTGTAACATAGTAGTGCCATATAAAATGCCTTGATGACGAATATGAATATTACCATTATTACTAACAAAGTCAAATCCATCCATATCCAAACAAGAAACTGAAATAATATTTCTGCTCATAGCAGGTACAAAATGACAATTTATTAAATCTAAACATAGTCCAGAAGGTAAAGCGAGTCGATAGTCGCCTATCTCCATGGCCGTAACTTGTGCTCCATTCCGTACACGGAGGTTCACTTCACTCTTCCCTAGTAACCGCCTATTTCTTAGCCCCTACACATTTGAACAAATGTGAAAACCATAACCGGTATCCAATACCCAAGTGGTAGAAATAGAAAGATTAATTTGAACAACAAAAATACCAGAACTGGACGCCTTGGCTCTATTCTTCTTTTGTTCCTCTTTAAAGAGAGCGTAATTTTTCCTCCAATGCCCTGACTTGTTGCAATGGAAGCATGTGCTCTCACTCTCCTTGAGCTTTTATGCCTTGGGCTTGGGTTGGGCCTGAGGTGTACTCCCACTAGACTTATGTCGTGCCTGGTCATTCTTGGGTTTTTCCTTTCCTTTTCCTTTCCCCTTAGTGGGTCCCTTCTTAATGCCTCATTGAACCATACGTGCGGGATTAATCTTTCAAATGTTCTCTTCAGCATTCTTAAGCATCCTATGAAGCTCGATGACTATCTTGTTCATTGTATGCATGTTATAATTCATAACAAATGGATCATAATCATTAGTCAATGAACCTAAGATCAAGTTAGTGGCCAATTCCTTTGGGACTTATACCTCAAGCTTCTCAAGAGTATCAAGATACCCTTTAATCTTGAGTACATGGGTACTAACAGGAGTACCCGCAGCCATCTTACAAGAAATCAAGGCCTTTGTTGTCACGAACCTCTCAAGCTTGTTATTGGAAAATCTCCTTGAGGTGCACCATGATCCCATAAGCCTCTTGGTCCATGAATTGCTTTTGCAAATCGGGCACCATAGTGGCTAGCATTAGACAGGTCACATCTTGGAGTCACTCTTCTTAGTCTCAAAAGTTTCCTTTTGAACTGCAGAGGCATTCCTAGCAGGTTCGTTGGGCAAGGGTGCATCCAAAACATATGACTTCTTCTCTTACTTATGAACAATTCTCAAGTTTTGAGACCAGTCTATAAAATTGGTGCCATTCAGTTTGTCATTTTCTAGGACCGATCGCAATGAAAAGTTGTTGTTTGAAGAAGCCATTTTCAATCTATAATAAATTTAGCAAGATTAAATGAGGTCTTAATATAATCCCACAAATCAAATTAATATTCCTTTAAATAATTTGCATTAGCAATTTAATGTGGGCCAAGATCAACTTTTCACAACAACTTATTAGTCAAGCTGAGCTTGTACACCTAAAGAGTTAAATTACTTAGGTAGGAAAACTCCAATCATGTCTCGTACATGACTCTTAGACCAAATGGGCTAACATCTTAAGATGTTATTGCACAAACCCATTTATGCTTTGCCTAGGTTCGGGCATCCCTTTCCATGTTAAGTCCAACCTATATTCACAACCCATGCCTTACAAAGATAATCGGGTGCATCTAGGACTCCTAGTCTACATGACCGATGATCGATGCCTTGACATGTTTCAAATTAGGAAGGCAACTTTGTGACTTACTATTTTAGGAATTCATTTTATTATAGCTTACATGGCATACGCTTTGTCATCCATTCATAGCATGTATATATACAAATGCATAAAGTAAAGCTTGACAAACATGGGCCTAAAAAACCTACAACTAAGATTCTATACTATTACATATGAATCTTCAAGTTGGGCTTCTCCACTCCGGTGGGCTTCGTCTTGATTTACAAAGTCTTCAAATAAATTCTATACTAAGAAATAAATGAAACTTTTACAATAATCTATAATGGCATGTAGGCCATAGTTAATTACATAACCCAGGGCTCATGATGCACCACGCATATTCATTCATTACACAAAACAAGCAATCAAATATGCATAACATTCATGGATAAAACAAAGTTTAATTTTAATTAATTAAGCCCAGCCCATTAATGGAAATTGTGTACTTGTACTTTTAAGAGAAGACCCCATGACGAGCTTAGGCTGAAGCCTAATGGAATAAATCCTTTTATTAAATAAGCTCTTTTAAAAGCCTAAAACACAAACTAGTTAGATTTGTGCCATAAATCAACTCTAGTGTAATTTTCAATTTTGCCATTTTTAATATTATGTCATACAACCCATAAACATTAAAAATACAAATAATATGAACTAGCATGAATTAAAACATAAAAATTCATGAAGAACATATACCACATACGACATAGATAATAAAACAAACAAACAACGTGAAATTAGTTGTTTAATGCCCATATAATGCCACAAATGATGCACAAACACTTAAAATGATTTTATGAGCCATTTAATAACTTAAATAAGGTCATAAACATTGAGTTAAGGTTCTGTTCAGATATGATCTAAATGTGTTTTTGCCATTTTAATCAAAACAAAACAAACAATGTTGATTAAACATGCAACAAACACAAACTAGTTATTGTTTTAAGTGATTTGTAAATTAATCAATTAAATTGTCATAAACAAGAATTAAAACCATTTTTAAAACATGTCCAAACCTTTTATTAATGTTCAAAAATCACTTACAAACATGCCAAACGCATTTTTACATTTAATTTTTGAGAAACTAGTTGTTTACAAACACATATCATGCAAACAAGCACCTAGTTTCAAGATTAACATGTACAATCAGGTATATATAATTAAAACAGACCATGAATAGGACTAATAACATCATAAGATATTATATTAACATGTCATAACTATTATAATACCTAATTAACCAATTAAAATCATTTTTACACTCAACTAATGCAAAAAAACTCAAAACAGAAAATTTGAGCATTACGTTTCATGCAACAAACGATTTTGAATCAAGTTGTAATGCATCCAAAGCACTAAAACAAGCATGATTAAGCTTTGATACCACTGATGGGATATCACATGGCATAAACATAATGATCACGCAGCGAAAAAATTAAAAATTTTGATCATACATGCCATGCAATATACAATATAGAATCAAAACATGCAATTTTAGGGTTTTTGAATAAACTTACATCCTTGAATGCACTTCAAAAACTTGGTTTTGTAATGACCAATATATAAGATGGACTTATATACCTTAGATCTCGATCACCAATGCCAAAGGTGCTGCCTTTACGCCACACTACTCTATGCTCACACACACACTTGCAAAGATGGCTTAAAACAAGAGTGTTAGCTCTAATCTTTTTGTATTCGGCAATGGGTATTGAATAAAGACACAAGATCTGATCTTGTTCTTTCTAGGGTTCACAAATGGCTTCCTAAAATCCAAGAGAAGAAGAAAGAATTCTTTTTCCTTGAGAGTGGCAGCAATGAGAGAGAAAAAACCTTACTAGGCAAAAACAATTTAATCAATTTATATCACTTGTTTAGGAATCCCTATGGATGCCGAAATCCCCTAGGTTTAGCTAGTATTTTAAACCTCCATCTCTTCCTAATTAAGTGATTTAAATTAATTCAAATTCTTTTAGTATTTTAAATTTAAATTAATATAAATTGGCATTAGTTATTTAATCAAAATAAATCACTTCTTTAGGGTTTAGTGTATGCCAAATTCAACTAGGAATCTAGTTTGAATTTCGGTCACACTATCTCCCTAATTAATTGTTAAATCTTGATTCAAATAAAATTAGGATTTAAACTCAAGTACCTTAATTATCCAAAGATAATTAATTAATCGATATAATCCTTGTAAATGCCGATTTTCTCTCTCTCATGGACCAAGGTCCATTTAGCAATTTTAATACCCATTATCCACATTAATTAATGGCCAATAATTTATTAGAAATATCTTAAGCCCAATACTTTGTGTGCGATCCTATAAGTCCATTTAATATTGGCAATGAATTAATAAATAATCCAAAGGCTATATATATTCTCTAGCAAGATATTATAGCATTTAAAATTAAATGAAAATGCAAATGGCATTTAGTGAGCTAATGCAATTTTGCATAGCCCCTTACCCATAAACATCATAATTAATATAAGGCATGGAACTAGTCATCCTTATATATACTAATTCCTTTCTTGATATTCCAGTGACACTGAACTCTCAGATAAATAATGATTACTCATTATTTCATCTCGGTATGGCCATACACTTCTTAGTTCACTAATCAAGTGGCCGGTGATATTTTCTCTCTTATTGAAAGGGGTAATCTTTTTACTTCTCTCATGCTTTCTAAAATGAATTAGTGCATGCCCAACCATACCCATACTTGTCACCCTGTTATGAGTACGTTAGGTGTATATCAAAGTACACTGTAATTCATAAAGAGTTTCATAGAGATTTCAGGTCTAAGAACTCCGATGCAAAACTTGCAATTGAGAAACACTTATGACTTGTACCATGTAGTATTCTCATGAGCGGATCAAATCCAGATACCATGTTCTAAACATGTATCTATGATCTCTGATTGACATTTTAGTCTTATGATCCGTAAGACAGAGCTCAACTTATCAAAGAGAGCATACTAGTCTTAATTCATTTGTTATTCTCATAACAATGACTGACTAGGGATATTTAGAATGAAGTTTCAATTGTTTTAAGGTCTTACAACCATGTGCCTCACACATGATGACTTAAACTGAAATAACATTCTTGGTTAGTTCTACTATTTGATATACATAGGAATATAATAGATAAAACAAATGCCTAATTTATTAACCTAAATGTTTTATAACAATGTATTGGGGCTAGGGCTTACACTAACATTTCTTGCATGGTAGATTTCATACTAAAGACTTGGGCCAGTTGAAATATTTATTGGGAGTGGAAGTGACGAGAAGTAAGAAGGGAATTTTTCTAACCTAAAGAAAATATGTCTTGACTTGCTTGCAGAAACTATAAAATTAGGAGCTAAGCCATGCAATACTCATATGGTTCCTAGCTTACAACTTACAAAGAATGATGGTGATCCTTTTGATGATCTAGAGAGATAATGAAGGTTAGTTGGAAAACTGAATTATCTCACAGTAACTCATCTAGATATCGTATTTGCAGTGAGCATTGTTAGATAATTTATGACTTCTCCTACGATTAAGCATTGGGAAGCTCTATAGCAGATCTGATGTCATTTGAAAGGTGCTCCTAGACTAGGCATACTGTATAGTGATCATAGGCATATTCACATTGAGTGTTTTATAGATGCCGATTGGGTAAGTTTTAAGATTGATAGGAGGTCAACAATAGGCCATCATGTTTTTGTTTGAGGAAATTTAGTGTCCTGGAGGAGCAAAAAGAAAACTTTTGTAACCAGATCTGAACTATAGTCTTTGTCTAAACAAAAACAACATCCAAAAATGAGTTCCAAGCACGTAAGTAGCAATACATAATACAAATCCCCACCATCAATAAACAGTACAAATTTGGAAAGAGAAACAGATTACTAACAGCAATAGCATTGGTGATCAATTGCTCAGCCCTTTGACCTTTTGAATTAGGATCAAAATCAGATCTCACCACAAAGAAGCTCACCTTCCTCCCTAAACAAATAAAATGGAAAAACAAATCCAGCAAAGGCATAAACTTTAATCTTACCCATTTAGCAAATTTCACATAATTTAATTTCATGAACTACATAAATACCTGAGAGGGATCCATGAGAAGTGAGTTGTAATCTCTTAGAATCAAAGGAATTGGAGGGTGTCAAAGTCGTGGTAGCTCTTAATCCTTATAAAATTAAAGCCATTTGTGCTTTTTCCTCCTATCTTCTTGCAAGAAAGAAAGTAACCAAATATGGGCAATTTATAGAGACAAAGAAAGAAGAGAATAGAGAGGGAAATTGAGAGATAGGTATTTTTAAATAACCAACTAAACCCAAAGTGATAAACTTAGATGTAATCAACAATAGTACTCTAGTTCTACACCTTACCTAAAAAATAGATTGCTTAACATATTTATAGTCCAATGATTCTAATTGCCAAAATCCAATTATAATAGCTATGCAAAAGATTTAGTGAACTCAATATAAAATCCAAAAATAAATAAAATTATTGACATAAAATCAATTTATCACTTTTTTTATTCTCAAAAAGGAAATTTATTCAACACAATATGAAATCAAGAAATGAAATTTAGAAAGAGCGATTATACAAAGAAAATAAAAATAAAAAGACACTAAAATAACCTGAGCAATCACTTCCTTGTCATCCATCCATGTAGAAAGAATGGAGTTATTGGCACAAAGTATATCATCAAAAGAAGCATTTTCGGAGACTCCCCAGAACTTGAGTGCATTCTCCACGGACATCTCAAATGGTACCTAATCATCAGCTCGAGAACCTATCTGGCTTCGTAGGTGAAGAGTCATCGATATGGCATAAAAGATGCTCTCTAGGGCTCGTGCTTGAAAGACTTTATTTGGGATGTTCTTGAAAGATTTTAATCAGAGTCTTCAAGCTTCTTATCAAGCGATGTTAAGAGACAGACAAAGAAGATGACACAAAAAAGAAAAGAAAAGGGAAGACAAAGAAGAACAATGGGGAATGAAAAGAGAAGTATGAGAATGAGAGCATGAGAGGTAGAAAGGCATCAGGAATGGTGGGTTGGTGACATTGTTGGGTGATAATAGTTGTGGGTAGCGATAAGGGCTAGGGTTTCATTCAGCTATGTAAAAGGGAGTATATGTAAAAGGGAGTACCAGTAAATGAAATATCATTAGTTAACCTGAAATAACAAAACCCGAAGAGAAAGGGGGCATAAAATCATGAAAATACTTAAATGCCCATGCTCTTTTTGCTTTCCTCTCCTTAAATGCAGGGGTATTATAGTCAATATAAATTATTCGGGCTCTTAACTATTTAAAAATCTGCACAAAAATTTTAATAAAATAACAAATATAGAATTGAATAATAATAATAATAATAATAATAATAATAATAATAATAATAATAATAATAATAATAATAATCACTAAAAGGTAAAAACTTTAAAATAAAATTTTATTAATAATATGAAGATTAACCAATAAAGAGTAGTAATTTACCTAATATATTTTCTACATGTGACTAACTTTGAAATTGAATAAATATTAACAATATAAATTAAAGTACAACTGCATTTTTACATTAAAAAATGTGCGTATTTATTAATTTTAGTTGTATAAAAATAATAAAAAATTTATGATAATCTTAATAATGGAAATATCATCATCAATAATATAATTTAAAACTAATTAACACTTAATTAACAAATATCATCATCAATAATAATAATATAATTTTTTATAAATTAACACTTAATTTCATCCAAAATTTTATTAATTATTTTATATAAAAAATTAAAAATATATAAAATAATAAAATATATAAATTAGGATTGTAAGGCCCCTAACATGACCCTAGTTAATTTGCATATTTGTAAATGATAATTTCATATGAGTAAGGGTCAATGGGGTAAATTATTATTGCTAATTGCATGAAAATAAAATTTATGAGTAAAGTTTAATATTAGTTGAGGATCCAATTGAAGTAAAAAGTATTGTTTTGGGGTAATTTTGCAATTACAGTATCTTTAAGGGGTAAATGTGAATAAATGATTAATTGAGAGGTCAATGTAAGAAAAGGTTAAATTGGTGAGGTTGAATTAAGAATGACTTAAATGATGGGGTATGATTTGTGACATGCAAGATTTGGTGGGAAGTCTTGGTAACATGCAAAATCTTAAAGGACCTAAAGAGAGATTTGCCAAAGCACTATATATAGGTGTGTGTGTTAGTGGAAGGAAAGAGAAATTAAAGAATTGTGAGAGTGTGTGTGTGGTGGTCGGCCATTAGAGAGGAAAACCCAGAAAATTCATCTCCTTCATCCTTCCTTCACTCCTTCTAAATCATCTCAAGAGAATTAATGAGAAATCTTGTGAGTTCATTAAGAGTTTAAGACTTTCAACTAAGGTAATGTATATGTTAATGAACCCATCATCATCTTCATCTCTTTTCTTTTCATTTTGATTGAAGAAGATGTTGTATAAGGGTTGGATTTTGAATGATGATGATATTTGTGAAGGAGAAAAAGAAAGAAGGAAGAACAAAGGGAAAGACATTGCTAAGGATTGAAAGATTTTGTGATTTTGGCTAAGGTATGGGAATTTAGGGTTTCTCATATTGCTTGTGAATGGATCTTTGGAACATGATGTGTTTTGCTTGAAAACTTGAGAAATAAACAAAGAGAACATAAGATGAGACATGCATGTGAATTTGATAAAATTCTGGGTTTGAGTTCTTTTGACCTATGAGTATTGTTTTGATAATATCTGGAGTTTGAAAATAGATATTGAGGTGATTCAAAATGGGACTTAAACTAGACCTATAGACAAAGATTTTATAAGAAGAAACCATATACGAATTCTGTCTTTAAATTGGTCTAAATCCAGTTTGAATTTCGGACAAAAATGCAGAATTGTGAGCATGAACAGTCCTTAGTATTTTCTTCATATCTCGAGTTATATAAATGATTTTGAAGAGATTTTTGATTTCCTAGAAACTAGACACATAGGACTACAAGTTTGTAGAAGAAAGTATTCTCTAAAAATGATGATTTAAAGGTCAAAATTGCAATACAAGTTGAATCTGTAAATCGGCCTCCGGACAACATATATGTCACGGTTACCAGGATTTCCTTAGTAACCGTGACCTAGTCCAGTTTTTAGTCCAGAATAGAAAAGTAACCTATCTCACGGTTACTAAGGAATTCATAGTAACCGTGATCCCCTTTTGTACATATATGACACGGTTACTAGGATTTTCATAGTAACCGTGACCTAGTGCAGTTTTTAGTACAGAACCGAAATGTGACCTATCTCACGGTTACCAACAATTTCATAGTAACCGTGACCCCCCTTGAGCATACCTCACGGTTACCAACAATTTCATAGTAACCGTGACCTATTTGTCCTTATATGTCACGGCTGTCAAATATTCATAGTAACCGTGACCCTTGCTGTTTTACTCAAAATTCACAGAAAGGTTTCAAATGAATAGTAATGATTAACTAAACTGTTTTTATCGAGAATTTAACAAGTTTGATACAAAAATACATATGAATAAAGGTTTCAATCAAGTTGTAAAGATGTATGTATATCTACCTTACATGTTGCAAGTTAAATGTATTTATTACATGAAGACTTATCGATAATTTGTATAGTACTTGATTCATACTTGATGATGAAGGTGGTTATATGTATAGATAAATATGCATATAAGAATGCATCAATTGTATGCGAATGAATCTATAGGTACGTACAATGATGATTACGAAGTGATGATTAAATGTCATGCCTACATGTTATATATGAATGTATGAATATGTAATTGCCCATGAAATAGAAGATATTTTGGCATGACTAAGAATATGTATAATGCTTAAAGAGAACATGCTTAATTGTATGAGATGATGATTATACGTCATGCTTATATGTTATGATGCAAATTTATAGTCTCATGGCTTGATATAACCTAGCATATGAAATGTGCATATATTTGTTTATGCACCAAAGAACTCATAGTACTTCAAGATATTATACATATACGAATAGTACACTATGAACATAGTCTTGATATGTCAATTTAACAAGAATATAATTATGCCTGCGATAGAGTTTCAGTTGTGGATAGATAGGCGCCTATAGGGAATTGCAGCTGCCACAGTCGACCTTTTTAGGTCCACAGTATAGTTGATCCTGCTGGATCTTACACAACTCATTTGGGTTGTTACTTGGCCCTTCTGGGTCCTTGACCGGTCCACCGTATATTTGACCCTGGATGGGTCCATAGTTTTGATATCTTCGGATATCCACCGTTTGATACCCTCGGGTATCCACCGATCCCGTTATCCACTCTTAGAACTTAGGCAGGCTAAAGTAAAGCAATAATGTTTTACAGTTAATTACAGTATGAACTTTGCATCCGATATATGACTAAACATGTTTAACAATGGTTAATTAAGCATGATTTGGTATCTGTTTACATTATATGCAAATCTTATTATGAGTAGTATGAATTCAAGTATGCTGAATTATGTGTGAAGGGTTATCTTGATAGGCTAGCTATTATTATTTTCAATTATTTTGTTTATTCTATATCTTTGACAACCGCTGTGAGTGGTTGTCTTTCATGTTTAGAATCCCCACTAAGCTTTATAGCTTAGCACGGGTTATTTTGATCCGTGTAGGTTTTGGTAGGCAAGGCTTTTGCACAGGAACTATTTCTGCATCAGGACAGGCCAACACCAGTCTATAGAAGTGGATGTAGGAAATTTTTGATAAATCTTGTTTAGTTCCTTACATGTTTAATATGTATAAGGGTTGTAATATATGTATATGTAAATTATATGGAAGTGAAGACTGTAATAAGCTCATAGTGAAAATACTAGTATATGCATGCATGATGAAATTAGAATTACTTTATATAAATGTATTGATATGATGAATGCTAAGCATGAAAGTACAATAGCTACAGTATGATGATATAGTCATATGACTTGATGAATTAAAATGGCATAGTTTGCATTGGACATAGTAAACATGGGATATAGGGTGTTACAAGGATTTATTTGGGCAAAAATAATGGTGATATGTGTTTTTTAAATTATTTTATTAAAAAATAAAAAATTAAATTTTAAATATTTATTTTTAAATAATTTAAAACTAGCGACGGAATTACAAATGGAAAAATCATCCCAATAAAATCTGCAGCTATTATTTACCCATGAAAAATGCCATCACAATTCTATCGCTAAAACATAAAATCAAACCACTCCTAGTAATACCGACAGAAATTCTGTCGCTATATAATTAAAAAAGATAATTTTCATTACCGAAGGTACTATCTGTAATGGCCTGAACATCGGGTTAGCCGTAAATAATATTTTTCGATAATGAATAGTATTTTTCAGGCTGGAAAGTACACCCGAAATGTGAAAAATATTTTATTGGACCATCGAAAAATATTGGTCATGGTGAGTAAGGGGTTAAAATTTGAAGTGAAATCGAGGTCAAATGGACCTCCAAAAGTCAAAAATACGAAAAGTTAGCGAGTCAATTTCTATTATTGGAAAACTGACTCAATTTTGTATAAATGATTAAAAATAGCAAATCGACTTCGAAAATTGCCAAAAATTGCAGTTAAGCTAAAAATAATATATAAATTATTTTGGCTGTAAAAAGTAAATTTTTCTATAATATCAGTATTTTTGGATCGGATCGATTTAATCGAACTGGATAAAAAATGGACTCCGATTAAGCTAAAAATTTATGTGCAATCTATTTTCGGGGTGATAAAAATTATTGAATCATTATTGAAGTGATTTGAAGTTGAAAAATGGAAGAAATTAATTAAAATCATTAATTGGGTAATTAATGGGCTTTGATTTAATTATTAGCCCAAGCCCATTAACCCAAGCCCACTTGAGAACACTATAAAAGGGAGTGATAAACAGTGGACAACATGAGAGATTCCAGATTTTTCCAGCAACTTCTTTTTCTTATGGCCGAACTTCATTTTTCTTCTTTTCTCTCAAAATTCTTCATCTTTTCTTCATTCTTTTCTCTTGATCCAAACACCAAAAGTGATCTCCAAAATCTCTAGTTGCTGGATCTAATCTCAAACTAGAGATTGAAGGGAGAAAAGCTTGTGCAAGGCTAATTGCAAGAAGAAGGTTAGTGACTACTAAATCTTAGTATTTTAATTACATGATTTTCCTTAGGGTTTATTAAGGAAAGATTTAGTGTAATTAATTAATTTGAAGTTGATGGTGTAATTGGACTTTAGTTAAGTATGTTTGAATGCCTAATTGAAATTAAGAACACGTGTAAAGTAATATTTGTGATGGTGGCCGAAATTCTTTGTGAAGAAAAAAATTGTATGTTAATTATTTTAATGAATTTAAGCATCCATTTGATAGGAAATATGAAATTATACATCTATAAATTTTTGTGAAATTTATAGAAATTATGTGAATATTTTTAGAATTTTTATTGAATATGTAAGTAATAAAAAATTGAAAAAATTTATGTATATTGAAATTACCCTTAATATAATGCCATTGAACCTTAATTAAGCATAAATGTAAGATTAATTAAATTGAAATAAATTTTTAAGGAAAAATTCTTAAATAGCCGAATTACATTCCTAAAGAGAAAGAATATGTACATTAAGTATTTTGATGAAATTAAGCAATAGAATAAGTTAAAACATGAAATATAATATCCATAAATTTTTAAAAAATTTATGAAATTTATTGAAGAACTTTTAAGTTAAGTATAAGGTATGTATATAATGTATATGATGAATTATGTTGAAATAATTCATAAAATGAGTAAAAATGATAACAAGTGAAGAATAATGTTCACATAAATTTTTATAGAATATATGTTATTTATGAGAATATTTTTGAAAATAAATATTGAACATGCTTAAGTGAAATATATTGAATTATTGGGAAATAATTCAATAAACAAGTAAAAGTTGGTAAATTAATGTAAATTAATTTACATTTTGTATGAAGAAAATGAAAAAGTGAAATGATGAATTTTGGATAATAGAAAGTACAATAGGTGAAATAAACGTATTTAATTATTACAAGATAATTCAATATTTGAATAAAATGGTGAATTATTATAAATAATTCACAATCCGTATAAAAATATTTTGAATTCTGAATAATCATAATTTCAGACCGAAAAAGTAAAAAATTAGTTAAAAATCAAAAAGAAATAAAATGAATGTAAAAGTAAACTATTGAATTATAAAAAAATAAATCAATAAGTACCAAGAAAGAAAAAAAAGTGAATTGTCCTGATATAATTCACAAGGTATTATAAAGTATTAAGCAAATACTTAGTTCAAGAAATGAATTAAAAGGATTCTAAAATGATAAGTTGGATAGTAACGATAGTGAATTATGATGACACAATTCATGGACTACATAAAAAGATACTGGAAAAGAAGTCAAATAACAAAAAGTAGGGTTTTGCAAAAGTTTTTGTAAAAGTTAAAAGTCTATAAAGTGATAAGTGTTTAGAGTAAATTATTATAGAATAATTCACAAAAAGTGATTGAAAAAAAAAGATAAAGTGGCTTAAAGTAAAAGATTTGAATAGTCAAAGTTCTGAAAAGATTTACTGATAAATTGTACCGATTCAAAGAAAAGAATATGCAACTATCTAAAATTAAAAAGTATTTTGAAAATAATTGATTGATTTTGCCCATAGCAATAGTCAGGTAGTAACATTCTTGTACAGGATATAAATGGCTAGCCATAGGTGTATCCTATACCGTGATGCAAGTCATGGTAACTTGCTTTGCTATGGGTAGGATCTTTGATCTCCATAGTATATGTATCTGTCTAATCCGCTTTTTGTTCTGTGAAACTTGATCCTACAGGATTATTTCTCAATTTGTTTGATGTGGCCCTGTGGGATCCATGTCCCACATATCTTATCTGAGAGTCTTGTCATATTGCACTACGGGCATATTGAAAAAGATAAATTAGAATTGTAAAATTAAATTGAATGTAAAAGTTTTAAGCGAAAAAGAATTTACTTGAAGGAAATAAAAAGTTTTGGGCAAAAATGTACTTTTCCCAAAAATTGTAATTAATAAGAAAAAATAAAAAAAAAACTATTTTACAAGGTAAAATAGTAGTTTAATGATTTAATAGCCAAAAAATATGCTTGTATAAGAGGAAAAAAATGAGCAGTTCATAATGAGAAATTATGGACTAAAATAATAATATATTATATGAAAAGTTCGAACAAAGCCTGATCTGAACTTTTGTAAACCAAAAGTTAACTGAAGGAAAAAAAATAAAATAAGTAAATGAACTATAATTTTGTAATTGGAAATGAAAAGTGACAAGTTTTCCATAATTAGGTAAAAAGAATTTTTTTTATATAGAAAAGGGAAGAAAATAAAGACTTATTTGCAAAGTGTACCAAAATAATTATTTCACTTTACATTAAATGTTCAAAAGCTCCGATATAAATAAATTTATAAATAGTTGGAAAATTTATAGTGAAATAAAAGAATGTATAGCAAAATAGTAGCTATAGTATTAAAGAATAAGTTTTGTAATTAATGAAGGAATTAAGTATATAATCGAAAATATTCCATTACCGTGGCAACTAATTATGTAAATCGTCCATCGAAATAAAATATGTACTGAATTGATTAAATTGAGAATTTTACATGAAAAAAATCAAGCCATATGTAAAAGTTAAGAAAAGTAAAAGTAAAATAGAAATGTCAATTTTTGTAATGAGAATTGCAAAAATAGTGTTTTAAAGAAATTTAAGAATTTTGCAACAAAGTAAAAAGTTTACCAAATTACTGGTAATGAACTGAAAAGACTATCAAAATGATTAAAAGTAACTTGGGATAAGATAACGTAATAATTGGCATAAATATGGTAACTATGCTTAATTTGGAAATTCTAGGATTGGTAGTCACCATTAAGCATTTCTAGTGCTTAGCACGTAGTTTCTACTGCGTGCAGGTTCTGAAGAGGAGCTAGAGCATAGTACGCAGCGGAGTGAAGTCTAAAGAAAAGAATTATATGTACTTTTAGGTTTTTTGGCATATATATACTCAGCTAATAGTAGAAAAATTTGACTGTATTTGAAGCACTGTTATTTTGTGATAATAATTATTGTTATATCAGTAGGTAAATATGTTTGGTATGCGAATGATTGAATAATATGTATCTGTTGTCTTTGGTAGTTTATTGTGCCTCTTGAAGGCCATGCTATTGTTTGACTTTTCAGGAGGTCAGTAGGTAGGTAGCCGTTGTGCTGCCGAAATGTTGTTAAATGGATAATTTGAATTTAATTAAGTTTGGTAATCGATGTTGGAAAAAAAATTTTTTCCTATAAATTGTTTAGTTCTTTATCGAAAATAATTATTTCGTTAAAGGTGTTACATTTAGTGGTATCAGAGCGATGGTTTAGATGGTTCTAAGATCGGAGTGGGATAAGATTAGGTGATAGATTTATCTGTATATACATGCCAAAAGTTAGTGGATAAGTGTTGAGGAGTCTGATGTGTACTTGCTCCCCATTATATTCGAAAGTGAAAAGTTGACATTTGACTGAGATTGTAAGGTGTAAAGCAATTGATTCTACATAGTAACGACAGTAGAGAGTCATAATGAAAGTATTGTTGCTTAGGGTCTTTTGGAGGCTAAAGCAGAGTGACGAATTATTGACTGAATTTGAGCTTGATCTGATTGTCTAAGTGTTATTATGAATGAGAATCAATTTGTTGATGAACGCAATAAAAAAAGTGTATGTTAGGAATTTGGAAAGAAATTGTATATTAAGTTCAGATAGATTGTAAGGGACATAGAGAAACCCTGACTTAAGTGTTATGGTTTAAATTGTTATCGAATTAGAAGTGACACAATCATAGAAGGTTTCTGATAGTTGAAATGGTTCTAATAATAAGTTGAGGTCATTTGAGATGCTCTCTATATATTTTTCAATGATTCCTTACAGGTGTAGGTACTTGATTAGATGTTCCATAGTTCTGGGATGTGCTATGATATTTACATTATATGAGAATACGTGTTAGTATTATATTACATACATGAAATCATTCATTCATTGCATAGCATTTCACATTGTGTGATAGCATCTGATCTGCATCATATCATTTGTATAGACATCACCTGATATGGAAAAAAACTGATAGGAGATATGATGAGCGTAAAGATGACCTAATAATAAGAAAGGATTATCATTGTACTACGATAAAGTAAAAAGGGATAGTGAACTTAAGATTGTTTTTGTTGTTGATGTGGCCATTATGAGCTATTGGTCATGTCATTCAGAATTACAAATGCACCGACTACTCTTACTGATGTTATTTTGATGCGTTTTAAGATATCGGAAGAATATGATAAGTATTTGAGATTTGTTATGCTGACATTAAAGAAAAAGTAACTGTTTGTTAAGATTTGTTAATATGATTTCTAGCTGAATGAGAAGTTCTTGGTTTTAACCGGGTACTACCAGAGAGGTAATGCATTGGTTAATGTACTCAACTTTAGAAAGAATATCCGATAATAAAATATTTTCAAGCGAATGTGTTTATGCTATGAATAAGTGCAAACAGTTAATGATAGTATTACAGCTCTTCGAGCTGTAGGTGTTAATAAAGTTTGGCTTCGAAATGAGCATGATTAGCTGAAATGTAAATAAAGGAGGAGTAATTCGATTCCTTCGGGATCACTTTGATGTACATGATATCAGAGTGAAATTAAGACAGAGTGGTCATGGATTTTGCCATTGTCATGTTTGTGTTTCAAAAAAAAATTTGTTGCTATGAGTGAGATTTTTGATAATCTCCACTCTAGCATAATGTTTCACTTCAGACTGATGGTCAGTCGGAGTGCATAATTCAGATATTAGAAAAATTGTTTCAATAAAATGTATGTGAATTTGGTAATGATTGTGAAAAGCAATTGTTTTTAGCAGAATTTACTGATGATGATAGCTATCATTCCAGCCAAATATAGCTTTATTTGGGGTATTATTTGAAAGGAAATGTAAAGTTCCTTCATGTTGGACATATTTGAGTGTAAAGAAGTCAGTAAATTTTGATTTGATTTGTGGTATAAAAAAGATCTGTATACAGGTTGCTACGACTTGTGAAATAGGATTGGTAAATATTTTTGACTTAGAGATCGGTCAGCTCAAGAACGAGCAGGTTTAATAAGTAAGCATACTTTGAAACCATCAAATGTGAAAAAATCTTTGATAAGATAATAATATTGTGTCCTCTACTCTTTGTTATAAGTAAATTTCGAGAACGAAATTTCTTTTAGTATGGGAGAATTGTAATGGCTTGAACATCGGGTTAGCCGTGAACAGTATTTTCTGATAATAAATAGTATTTTTCGGGCTGAAAAGTAAACTCGAAAGTGAAAAATATTTTATTGAACCATCAAAAAATATTGGTCATGGTGAGCATGGAGTTGAAATTTGAAGTGAAACCCAGATCAAATTGATTTCCAAAAGTCAAAAATACAAAAAAAGTAGCGAGTCAATTTTTATTATTGGAAAATTGACTCAACTTTGTATAAATGATTGAAAATAGCAAACGGATTCCGAAAATTGCCAAAAATTACAGTTAAGCCAAAAATAATATGTAGATTATTTTGACTGCAAAAAGTAAATTTTTCTATAATCCTAGTTTTTTGGATCGGACCGATTTAATCAAACCTAATTGGAAATAGATTTCAATTGAGCTGAAAATTTATGTGTAATCTATCATTTTTGAAGTGATTTGAAGTTGGAAAATGGAAGGAATTAATTAAAATCATTAATTGGGTAGTTAATGGACTTTGATTTAATTAAATTAGCCCAAATCCAAGCCTATTAATCCAAGCCCACTTGAGAACACTATAAAAGGGAGTGATAAACAGTGGACAACATGAGAGATTCCAGATTTTGCCAGCAACTTCTTCTTCTTGTGGTCGAAGTCCATTTTGCTTCTTTTCTCTCAAAATTCTTCATCTTTTCTTCATTCTTTTCTCTTGATCCAAACACCAAAAGTGATCTCCAACCTCTCTAGTTGCTGGATCTAATCTCAAACTAGAGATTAAAGGGAGAAAAGCTAAGGAAAATAAGTGTTAAAGGCATGGAGGTCAAAATAAGGTTAGTGAATCTTTGGTTTTTAATTTGATTTCAAGGCACCTAGAAGTAGTTTTAGGTGTCTAGAGTATGTTTTTGTGGTTATTTTGAGCTGAATGTGTGTTTATCTTGGTGAATTTATGGGTGAGAATTTTGGCCATGGAAGGTAGTTTTGAGAAAAATGATTTTCATGGGTTCAAAGCTTGGAAAATAAAGTTTTTGCATGGTTAATTATAAGAAGAAGGTTAATGACTACTAAATCTTACTATTTTTCATTTAATTACATGATTTTTCTTTGGGTTTATTAAGGAAAAATTTAGTGTAATTAATTAATTTGAAATGGATGGTGTAATTGTGTAATTTGACTTTAGTTAAACATGTTTGAATGCTTAATTGAAATTAAGAACATGTGTAAAGTAATATTTGTGATGGTGGCCAAAATTCATTGTCAAGAAAAAAAAATTGTATGTTAAGTATTTTAATGAATTTAAGCCTCCATTTGATAGGAAATATGAAATTATGTATCTACAAATTTTTGTGTAATTTATAGAAATTATGTGAATATTTTTAGAATATTTATTGAATATGTAAGTAAGAAATAAATTGGAAAAATGCATATATATTGAAATTACCTTAATATAATGCAATTGAACCTTAATTAAGCTTAAATGTAAGATTAATTAAATTGAAATAAATTTTTAAGAAATAATTCTTTAATGGCTGAATTACATTCTTAAAGAGAAAGAATGTGTACATTAAGTATTTTGATGAAATTAAGAAATACAATAAAGTAAAACATGAAATATAATGTCCATGAATTTTTAGAAAATTTATGAAATTTATTCAAGAAATTTTAAATTAAGGGTATGTATATAATGTATATGATGAATTATGGTGAAATAATTCATAAAATGAGTAAAAATGATAATAAGTGAAGAATAATGTTCACATAAATTTTTATAGAATATATGTTATTTATGAGAATATTTTTGAAAATAAATATTGAACATGCTTAAGTGAAAAATATTGAATTATTGAGAAATAATTCAATAAACAAGTAAAAGTTGGTAAATTAATGTAAATTAATTTACATTTTGTATGAAGAAAATGAAAAAGTCAAATGATGGATTTTGGAAAATAGAAAGAACAATGGGTGAAATAAACGTATTGAAATATTACAAGATCATTCAATATTTGAATAAAATTGTGAATTATTATAAATAATTCACAATCCATATAAAAATATTTTGAATTCTGAACAATCACAATTTCAAACCGAAAAAGTAAGAAATTAGTTAAAAATATAAAACGAAAAAAATGAACGAAAAAGTAAATTATTGAATTATAAAGAAATAAGTCAATAAGTACAAAGAAAGAAAAAGAGTGAATTATCATAATATAATTCGGAAGGTATTAAAAAGTATTAAGAAAATACTTAGTTCAAGAAATGAATTAAAAGGATTCGAAAATGATAAGGTGAATAGTAACCATAGTGAATTATGATGACACAATTCATGAACTGCATAAAAGATACTGGAAAAGAAGTTAAATTATAAAAAGTACTGTTTCGCAAAAGTTTTTGTAAAAGTTAAAAGTATTTAAAGTGATAAGTGTTCAGAGTGAATTATTGTAGAATAATTCACAAAAAGTGATTTAAAAAAGATAAAGTGGCCGAAAGTAAAAAAATTGAATAGTCAAAGTTCTGAAAAGATTTATTGATAAATTATATCGATTCAAAGAAAAGAATTTGCAACTGTTTGAAATTGAAAAGTGTTTTGAAAATAATTGATTGATTTTGCCCATAGCAATAGTCAGGTAGTAACATTCTTGTACAGGATTTAAATGGCTAGCCATAGGAACACCTTATACCGCGGTGCAAGTCATGGCGACTTACTTTGCTATGGGTAGGATCACTGATCTCCATAGTATTTGTATCTATCTGATATGCTTTCTGTTCTGTGAGACTTGATCCTGTGGGATTATTTCTCAATCTGTCTGATATGGCCCTGTGGGGACCACATCCTGTATATCCTTTCTGAGAATCCTGTCATATTCCACTACGGGCATATTGAAAAGGATAAATTAGAATTGTAAAAATAAATTGAATATAAAAGTTTTAAATGAAAAAGAATTTACTTGAAGGAAATAAAAAATATTTTGGCAAAAATGTACTTTTTCCAAAAATTGTAATTAATAAGCAAAAATAAAAAAAAACTAGTTTACAAGGTAAAATAGTAATTTAATGATTTAATAGCCCAAAAATGTACTTCTATAAGAGAACAAAGATGAGCAGTTCATAATTAGAAATTATAGACTAAAATAATAATATATTATATGAAAAGTTCGAACAAAGCCTGATGCGAATTTTTGTATGCCTGAAGTTAACTGAAAGAAAAAAAATAAAATAAGTAAATGAATTATAATTTTGTAATTGAAAATGAAAAGTGACAAGTTTTCCATAAGTAGGTAAAAAGAATTTTTGTTATAGAAAAGTGGAAGAAAATAAATACTTATTTGCAAATTGTACCAAAATAATTATTTCACTTTACATTAAATGTTCAAAAGCTCTTATATAAATAAATTGATAAATAGTTGGAAAATTTATAGTGAAATAAAAGAATGTATAGCAAAACAGTAGCTATAGTATTAAAGAGTAAGTTTTGTAATTAATGAAGGAATTAAGTATATAATCGAAAATCTGCCATTACTGTGACAATTAATTATGTAAATCATCCACCGAAATAAGATATGTACTGACTTGATTAAATAGAGAATTTTACTTGAAAAAAATTAAGCCATACGTAAAAGCTAAGAAATGTAAAAGTAAAACAGAAATGTCAATTTTGTAATGAGAATTGCAAAAATAGTGTTTTGAAGAAATTCAAGAATTTTGCACCAAAGTAAAAAGTTTACCAAATTGCTGGTAATGAATTGAAAAGACTATCAAAATGATTAAAAGTAACTTGTAATAAGAAAACATAATAATTAGCATAAATATGGTAATTATGCTTAATTTGAAAATTGTAGGATTGGTAGTCACCACGGAACATATCTAGTGCTCAGCACGTAGTTTCTACTGCGTACAGGTTTTGAAGAGTAGCTGGAGCATAGTACATAGCGAAGTGTAGTCTGAAGAAAAGAATTATGTGTACTTTTAGGTACTTTGGCATGTATATACTCAGCTAATAGTAGAAAAATTTGACTGTATTTGAAGCACTGTTATTTTGTGATAATAATTATTGTTATGTTAGTAAGTGAATATGTTTGGTATGCGAATGATTGAATAATATGTATCTGTTTTCTTTGGTAGTTTATTGTGCCTTTTAGAGGTTGTGCTATTGTTTGACTTTTCAGGAGGTCGGTAGGTAGGTAGCCGTTATGCTGCCGAAATTTTGATAAATGGATAATTTGAATTTAATTAAGTTTGGTAATCGATGTTGGGAAAAAAATTTTTTCAGCAAATTGTTTAGTTCTTTATCGAAAAGGATTGTTCCGTTAAGTGTGTTACACTATCCATCACTAATTTTGTAGTTAAGAAATGATGCCACTATCTGCCACCAAATATACTGATGGAATTTCCATTTTGTTGTTAAAAATGTTGCCATTTTACAACTTTTATTTTTTTACCGATGCTTTTTTATTTTCATCGGTAATCTGTTGGTAATATATTTCTTTTAGCGATGGATTTTCTAACTGCCGATAAATTCCATCGGTAAAATCAAATTTATTTTTTGTAGTGAACTAGACATATTCACCTTCATTTTTTAGGTATAAATTCTTATGTTAAAGACATTACACCTAAACACTCTATCAATTTCATGTGTGCATTGCATAGACATAGCTATTAAAGTATGATTTTGCATTGTGAGTTACTTTAAAAAGATGATAAGCTATATCAAACCATGGCTTAGAAAAGTGCAACTAAGCTTTTTCCAAATCAATGACTTATAAATGATATCAAAAGATGATGTTTACTTTCATTACAAAAGAAAGTTATCCTTAGTTTAAAAGATAAAAGAAAGTTTACAAACACTACAAGAAAATCTTGAAATAGCAACGGAAAAACAATTTCATTGCTATTTAGCAACGAAAAATAGTTTTCGTTGCTAAAATTGGTTGAACTTTATAAAATTAGCAACGGAAAAATATTTGGTTAACTTCTGTTGCTAAAAGTGGAGGGAATTTCTGGCGCCATTATTTAGCAACGAAAATTAGCAACGGAATTTGTATTCCGTTACTAATTAAGGCAGCAACAAATGGCGGATAAAATTTGGGACGAAAAATAGCAACGAAATATAATTTCCATTGCTAATTTAGCAACCGAAATAGAATTTTGTTGCTATTTAGCAACGAAAATCATATTCCATTGCTAAATAGCAACGAAATTATATTTCGGTTGCTAAAATAGCAACGAAAATTAAATTTCGTTGCTAAAATTCACTTTCAATGAAAAATAGCAACCGAATTAAATTCGGTTGCAAAAATAGCAACGGAATAATTATTCCGTTGCTAAATTAGGGGCATTTAAGTACTTTTACCTTTGTTAGAACTATAAATTGGAAAAACCCTTGATGGAATTCATCTCCTCCCTCACACACCGTCGTCCCTCTCTCTCTCTCTAACGAAAAAGTCAACAGCAAACTCATCTCCTCCCTCACACACCGCCGCCCCTCTGTCTCTCTCTCTAACAAAGAAGTCGACGGCAGACTCATCTCCTCCCTCACAGACGGCGTCGACTTGCTGCAACTCGCCACAGATGGGTTATTTTCGGGTACGATTCTTCCATTTTTTTTAAAGGCATTAGATTGCTCATGGGAATTTTCTAATGATAACTACGATTTATGTAGTCTAAACTATATGTATCTCACTCTATTATATTTGAGGGCTAAAATTTTCGAATCGTTAAAAATTTATGTCTGGAATTTTTTTATTAATAATGGTTTTTAGAAAAATAATTTAAATTTTAGAGTTTTGTTTTTTAATTTTTAAAATTTTTGAAGTTTTTTACAATTCTGTAATATGAAGTTTCAAAATCTGGCGATAGAAATCATGAAATATGAATAATTGAATTTCAAATGTCGGAACCAGTACCGAAATGAAAAAATGGGCCCACTAAACAGTGAAATTAATGTCAAAAACAGAATTATTGGCGTTTGAACCGTTTGTTAAGGATTTTAAGCGTTTTGGAGAAATGTGAGTAAAAGTGTGATCTTAGAGTAGTTGAGAATAGACATGAAATAGAGGAGTTCATCATAAAGCAGTGATTTTCAGAAGAAAGAGCACTGTTTTTTATGCATGGCTTTTGGCATGATTTAAGGTAAAGAAAGAAGTAATTAACTATTAAGATTAGTTTAGTAAGAAATTAGGCATTTAGGTAATTTACGTAAATTTGTATTTTTCTTAAGACATTTAGGTAATTTGTATTATTTGATTAGTGTGATAAGGCGGGATTGTTTTTGCTGAAAGTAATTTTTTTCTGTTGATTATGATGAGATTTCCATGTTGCTATTGTAGCTGTTGAACACAAATGCTTGAAGAGAGGAGTGAAGGAGGTGGTTAAAATCATACAGCGAGGTCACCCTTTGCAGGTTCTTATGTAAAGCTAAAGCTGTTAGCTTGATTAAAAAGTACACTTTGTCTATCTTCTAATGAAGAAATTTCCTTTCTATTAATTCTACAATTGCCATATTTTTATTTGTTTTACTTGTTGTATTTGCTTGTTGATGAAGTGAGTTCCAGTTTCCATGTTATCAATTTAGCACATTGCATGTATTTTTTTTAGTCTAATTCAACATAGTTAAATCCTGTCTATGTTAGCATGCTACCTTGTAATCTTTCTTGATCAATATTGTTAATTGATGGCTTATAAAAAAGTAAAAAATATAAAATATTTTATATTGAATTTTTTTATTTCAATATTTAGTTATTAAAAGATATATATATCTCTTAAACATAAAAAATTTAAAGAAACCAGTTAATTGGTATGGTTTCCTAATTATTGTTTGAGTTGTTACATGTTTGTTATTGCATTTAATAAAACTCAAATATGAGAACAAGCCCATATACCTTTTTATGCAACAAACTAGCATGTATTTGATGTGCTAAGTAATGTTGGTTGTTGTTTGTGAGAAACGACAAATACCGTAGCACGTGCCTTATTGCTTGATTTCTCCATTTTGAATATAATAATTTCTATATCTTTCAAATGTAGCTGAAGCATTTTTTAATATAATCTATCTTTTATACTTGTATTTTGTGATAGCTGAAACATGCTGCAATAATTGCTGCTCAAACGTAGGAAGTCCATATGAGACCATTTATTTTTGTAATATATCAAGTACTGAACTGAACAGCAAACTTTTAGATGGTACATGGTCAAGAGTGATAATTATTGTTGTATATCAAGGCATTGCACAATTCCTGGAAAAGCTGGTGTAAGTGTTAGCTGTATATTATTGTTGAATTAAAATTCTGCTTCCAATTTTATTTGTGTGGCTGTATTGCTTAGTGAAACAATCCTTTTGAGTTTGTAGAAATTGTTGGATACGGCTGCCATTTATGTAGATAATCTCAATATGTTGAGTAGGCAACACATGACTGATGGAATATATTCTAGTTCCATTCAGTAGTTTCCCTTATTTCTTCGATGTAGAAGATTGTGGAAAATGGTTCAAAATTATATGGGTTTTTTTTACTTGAATGTTTCATTTCTCTTATTAGAGCTATGTGACCCTTTGCTGACATGATCATCAAATAGTAATATAGGTTTTTGGTTGCCCGTTTGCTAACTAGCACAAGAATTTAATGAAAAAGCATAACCCTTGACAATTGTGAATTTGAGTTGGCATGCATGTACTTTTTTCACTTGAAAGATAACGCATCTGGAAACATATATATTTTTTTGAAAAGTTCTCTACTTTGACTCTATTTTAATTCATCATCTTGTCTTCTAGCAAAATATAGTTTGATGAGTGAGATAGATTGGAAGGAATGATTTTGATGGATTTATTGTTGATGTTGCTATCTTTCGTTGGTTTAATTTTGGTTAGTTTGGGCATTCCAGGTAGCATACCTCGATCGTTCTTGGTTGTGCATTCCACAATCCCTTGATAATACTTGAGTAAACTAGATGGCTATCCCTATGTGTCCATTTATTTTTGTAACATCATGTAATTTAGACTAACAACAATTCATTTTGTCCTTGTTAAAACTATCAATTCATTTTGTACAATAATTTTGTTGATTTACAGCAAATATGTACTTTTTTGTATAAATTATTTCCTTTTCTAACAAATAAATATATATGCTCTCCACCTACTCAAGTCCTTATTATGTTATTAATGGTTTCTATAAAAATCTGATTCAACAAATGTGAACTAACTTGTATGCCTAGTAAATTTATCCTCAATAAATGAAGTCACTTGCTTCACAAACAGTTTGCTTCATTTAGCAATCTTTTCTTTTTATTTCTGTAAACAAATGTAGCCCATGTAAACATCTATATATGGTTATGAGTTAAATTATAATAACTACGATTATATTTGATGGAGCCTTAAATTTATCTGTTACATGGTTTGCTAGATTTATAATTCGAATAAAATGACTCAGAATTACTTCATCCTTATGTTCCTTTCTATGTTGATAGTGTAGTATATTTGTCAAGATTTGAAAAACATTTTAGCTGCTTGAATATTTTAACATGCTTGAAAACATTGTTTTTTTCTTGGTGTGTTTAAGTTGGCTATCATGACTTGCTAATTACTTTTGAGATGCCTATTGCTGATTCCTGAGTTATTTTTGCAAATGGCTGCAGTTGCTCACATCATTAGTGCGAAGGTGGTGATTTTGAGAGCCATTAAGTGTCATTACTTGTGATGTTTTGTTTCTGAAGGCATCAATATTATCAATTTTTTACTTCTTACTCTTGTAGTTACCAGCTACCATTGTAACAGGTATGAAAAATCTTGGACAGATGTTTGTTGTGTATGATCATTTTGTCTTGAATGTTAATATCTTGCTCAAGCTCACGTCTGAGTGTATCCTTTTCTATCTGTTGTCTAAATTTAAAATTCATAAAAAATTGAAATATTTACATATGAGGGTAATAGATTGTTTAGACTTGTTTATGTCAAATTCACTCTGATTTGTTGAAGTGTCAACAATATATGTATTATTGCATAACATAATGGGTAAGGGCATCTAACTCAGTCATTGCTTTATACAGTGCAATTCTGGTTTCACTTTCACAAAATAAACTGGAATTTGCATCTACTGCTGTCTTTCTAATCCAGCCACATTTATAGAAAAAAGAACTTCAACCACATTCAGTATCACTTCTCTTAATAGGTGAGGGAATCTCTTGCCATCCACAATTATGTTAAAGATTTTACTTACTGTATTGAATCATTATTGGGTTACTAAATATAGTTGACATTTTTTTTACTTACTGTATTGCTTTTAAGGTGGAACAACTTTTCCTTCAAGGAGGCTAGCTGATTTTATTGTATATACCATACGATTCAGGTATATTATATTCTAAGCATTTTGTCAATTCTTATTTTTTTTAGAAATAGAAGGATGATCCTTTACTTGATCTTATATGGTCTTCTGTGTTGTTTTCTCTTCTTATATTGCTCTCGCCTGACTTGCTTAGCTTTGCTGTCTGTTTTTTCTTTCTCCAGCTAGCTATTTTGACAAAGGCTGATAGTTGTCTTGATTTCTGATTTGTCCTTGTGCTTTTCGTGGGTTGTTGCTATTTGGGGGGTCTCTCTGCTGTCAGGTTTTGGGTTGTTATTTTACTTTGACAATTTTAAACTTTGTTTATTTTTCTAGTTTTGGTGGTGTGCTTATGATCTCGCTTTTTTGGGACTCAGCCTTTTAGTTCTGTTTTCCTTGATGCAGTTGCCTTGGGTATTTTGCCTTTTTTCAGGTTGTTAGATCCATTTTATTTTATTTTTGGGTTCTTTTTTTGTTGAATGTACTGTTGTTCTCTTCTCATAAGTAAAATCAAAAGCATATAAAAAAACCGTTAAAATGAACATTATCTTATATATATGCATATGACTTTTTTTATCTTCAAAAACAGGCTCTGTGTATGCAAATCCATTATAAAATAACATAAAATACTTCTTTTGTATCATTGTTGTATCAAGGTATATAGGCTGAAACGATTCGACCTGCGGGCTATTAGTATCCAAAGGATAACTCGGTTATCAGGTTGAGTGCCACGTACCTTGATGCGGTTAATTTTATGTCATGATGCTTTTTTCATGGTAATTCTGAATTGTTTTGTTCCTATGTTAGGAGTAGGATCCAAATATATAATTGCATATTTGCGTTTGCTAAAAATCCATTATAAAATAACATAAAATACTTCTTTTGTGTCACTGTTGTATCAAGGTTATAGGCTGAAACGATTTAACCTGCGGGCTACTGGTTTTCAAAGGATAACTAGGTTATCATGGTTGAGTGCCACGTATCTTTATGCAAGTTAATTTTATGTCATGATGCTTTTTTCATGGTAATTCTGAATTGCAAACATTGATAAACCTTTCCTATTTATTTAACCCATAAATCTAATTATGAAATTACCTTATTTGAATAATAGTTACGCAAACATGAGTAATGTTGATAGATCTTGGATGTATAGGCGATTAATGCCAGATGGTCTCATTAATATTGAGTTTGCCGAGGGAGTTCAATCATTCATTGAATATGCAAGTTTGCAGCCTGCATATATGGATGGTCCAAAAATCAGATGTCCATGTAAAAAGTGCAAACATATTTGTTTCCTCCCTACTGAAGAAGTGCATCTACATTTGTTAAAAAAAGGGTTTGTTCCAAATTATTTTCAATTGACAAGGCATGGGGAGCCAATAATTTGTAGCACCTCTAGGGGTAATCAAGCGTCGTCAGCAGTAAATATAGATGGATTTGTAGGGGGAGCTGGTATTGAAAATATTTACGCATAAATGGTTTATGATGCAGCTGGTTATTCCTTTGAAGAAAATATGCAGAATAGTGAAGAGGAACCAAACCCATATGCAAAAAGATTTTTTGACTTACTAGAGTCAGCTGACCAAGAATTATGGCCAAACTGTGAAAAAATAACTCAATTGTCTGCCATTGCCTGAATATTGAGCATAAAGTCTGAAGGTCATATTTCTGAACAAAGTTTAGATAAAATTCTTACATGGTACAATGATTAATTGCCTCCTTATCATAAAATGGTTGAGAATTTTTATGAAATAAAGAAGCTTATTCGGGGTCTTGGTTTGCCCGTTGAATGAATAGATTGTTGTAGATTGGGATGTATGTTGTTTTGGGGAGAAGATGTAGAATTAGAAGAGTGCAAATACTGTAGTCAACCTAGGTTCAAACCAAGAATGTGTACTAGAAAGCAAAAACTAGTTCCTTGGAAGCGGATGTATTATTTTCCGCTAACTCCAAGACTTCAAAGACTGTATGCCTCTAATGTTACTGTAGCCCACATGAGATGGCATAATGAACATAAACAGAATCATGGAAGTATGACCCATCCATTGGATGGGCTCGCATGGAAACATTTCAATGACACACATACTAAATTTGCAGCAGAAAGTCGAAATGTCAGGTTGGGATTATCGACAGATGGCTTTCAACCTTTTGGTCAATCGGGCCAACAATATTCATCATGGCCAATCATTATTACTCCATATAATTTACCGCCATGGATGTGTATGGACAAGGCATACATGTTCTTGACAGTTATTGTACCAGGGCCTAAAAATCCAAAGCATAAAATTGATGTGTTTTTGCAACCATTGATAGCTGAATTGAATCATCTTTGGGAATTTGGGGTTGAAACATATGATGTGTCTCTTAAACAAAATTTTAAGATGAAAGCAGCTTTGATGTGGACTATTAGTGATTTTCCTGCATATGCTATGTTGTCTGGATGGAGCACAGTAGGGAAATTGGCTTACCTTTACTGTGGCAATGATTCTGATGCATTTCATCTTCCTAACGGGGGCAAAACATCATGGTTTGACAATCATAGAAAATTTCTTCCTCTAGATCATTCATTCAAATGCAATAAATAAAAATTCATTAAGAACAGGATTGTACAAACACCTCCTCCCCTTAATAAATCTGGTGATGATATATTGCGGGAGATTGATCAGTTAGGGTTACTAAAAGTTACAGAACTTGAAAGTGAAGAGGTTAATAGTAACATAAGTCAAAACTTCGGTTGGAGAAAACGGAGTATATTTTGGGATTTGCCATATTGGAGAACTAATTTGATACGACACAATCTAGATGTTATGCATATTGAAAAAAATATTTTTGACAATCTTTTCAACACAATCATGAACATTGAAAGGAGGACCAAGGATAATGCAAAATCAAGAGCCAATTTGAAAATTTTCTGTAGAAGAAGCGAGTTAGATAAAGATCCAAATATAGGAAAATATCCAAAAACATGTTATACTTTGGATAAAAAACAAAAGCAGACTTTGTGTGAATGGTTGAAAAGCCTAAAGTTTCCAGATGGATATGTTTCAAACTTAGCAAGGTGTGTTGATATGAGGAAGTACAAATTATTTGGAATGAAAAGTCATGATTGTCATGTATTTATGCAGAGGCTCATTCCAATTGCATTTCGGGAGCTCTTACCGAATAATGTTTGGGAAGCTATAACGGAATTAAGTTTGTTTTTCAAAACCTTAACAGCTTCTGAATTACAGTTGTCTGATATGGAAAGATTAGAAAGGGACATTCCGGTTATCTTGTGCAAATTAGAGACTATTTTTCCACCCAATTTCTTTGATTGTATGAAGCATCTACCTGTACATTTAGTACACGAGGCAAAACTTGCTTGTCCAGTTCAATATCGATGGATGTATCCATTCGAGAGGTAATTTTAATTTTATATCAAAACTTGCTAAAACTTTTATAGCTTTATACCAAATAAGTTAATATAATTACCCTAATTATAATGTAGGAATTTGCATCACTTGAAGAAAAATGTTAAAAATAAGGCTAGAGTTAAAGGCTCTATATGCAATGCGTATTTAGTGGAGGAAACAAGTACATTTTGTTCACATTATTTTAAGCCTCATGTGATCACTTGAGAAAGAAAAGTTCCTCGTAATGACGATGGGGGTGAGCAGATTGGTGATGATAACTTATCTATTTTCAAATATCTTGGCCGAACACATGGACACTCAACAAGAAGAATGTTAATAGACAAAGAAATGGAGGCTGCACATGGTTACATTTTATTGAATTGCCAAGAAATTCAACCTTTTGTGCAGTAAGTTTATGTATAGTTGAAATTGGCTAAATTATTTTTTTAGATGATTGGAGTTTATAGCTAAGATAATTTATAATGTTTTTAAGGAATATGAGGGGTTGTTAAGTGAGCTAATGCCAGGAAACTCACAACATGACATCAATAAAGAAGTGGATAAAAACTTTCCACGTTGGTTTGCAAATTATGTGAGTCTGTAGAGTGCATTAAAATTGAATGCTTGTTGCAATTACTGTAAAACTTACAAAATATTATATGTATTGATTAAATATTTTTTTTTTGTGTAGGCTTTTGAAAATAGAATAGAAAACAGGCTCATATGTGATCTTGCTAAAGGGCCATTGTGAACTGTTAAATCATATCCTGTCTATTTCGTTAATGGATATAAATTTCATACAGAAAAGCATGTACATAGCACTGGCAACAGTAAATAGTGGGGTTTGCATACAAGGGGAACTGATAGATTATTTTGGCAAAATTATTGAGATACTTGAAATAGAATATCTTGCATTGCCGATAAAATGGTGTGTACTTTTTAAGTGTGAGTGGTTTGATCCAACTCCTAACATTGGAACAAAAGTACATAGCCGATATAATCTCATTGAAATCAACCAACGGAGAAGATTTAAGTAATTTGAACCATTCGTGTTAGCAATACAAGCGACCCAGGTGCATTATGTCCCTTATCCCAGCTTAAGAAGGGATAAGTCAGATTGGTTAGCCATCTGCAAAGTTAAACCAAGAGGTGTTTTTGATGGACAGGCAAAGGGAGAAAGCAAGACAAAAGAAAGTGAAACATTTTAGGAAGAACCGGATGTACATGAAATAAATGCATGTTTCGATAATGAAATTTTAAATCATCCAAATAATGAATTTGTGGAAATTTTATCTGGAGATGATGAGGAATCCATAGATGGGTAGAATTCTGAAGATGAGCCTGACTTTAATTCTAAATATTCAGAAACAGAGGATGGTTTTGATGCGCAATTAAGTTATGATAGCGATTAAATTGTGTATGTTTTATTATCTCAAAACCAAAATGTGTTATTATTGCAATGATGTACTAATGTTACATATTCTTTAATATAATTATATAATTCGATTTGAAGAAGTATATTCAATTTCTTTGAATTTTAGGTTTAAAATATGCCACCCAAAAGAAGAAAGTCATTGCTACTGCCAAGATTCAGACTAACATCTAATCACTACAAGAAAATTGCAATTTAGCAACGGAAATTAGCAATGAAAAATGTCAATTTTTCGTTGCTAATCAAAAATAGCAACGGAAATTAGCAACGAAAATTTCGGTTGCTAATTCGGCGGTTGGTATTTTTAGCAACGGATATTAAATTCCGTTGCTAAATTTAGCAACGGAAATTAAATTTCGTTGCTAAATCTAACCACTAACATTTGGTAAATTGGTCAAAATTAGCAACCGAATTCAAATTTCGTTGCTAAATTTAGCAACCGAATTCAAATTTCATTGCTAAATTTAGCAACCGAATTCAAATTCCGTTGCTAATTTTAGCAACCGAAGTTGAATTCCGTTGCTAAATTCAGCAAGTAGTATAAAAAAAAATTTGTGACAGTTTTTTCGTCGCTATTCCATCACTACTATTATTACTAATAATTAATCTCACTAAATACATAAAATATTGAAACTTAAACTGTCTCTTCCATTAACAAAAATCAACCAAATTAAGAAAGACAAATACACACAAACGAGAACTCAAATTTCAGGTCCTCAAAATTTATGTGCATCATTCAAGCATTTTAACAAATAAGATGTGTGCATTCTAGCTAGCTCTACTGATTCAAAAATTGTAATTCACACAATATCAAGCCACACCACAAGCCAGGATTATTGAACAAATTAAATCAGCAAATTCACATAAATCACTTTCATTGAGCTTTACCTACATAATAATGAAATTTTCTAACTAATTAGCATTGCATAGAAACATATTTGTTGTACAATCTAACAAATCCATTGGCAGCAGCAGAATTCCATATGCTCAATCATTCACAAACAAACCCTAATGCAACTTGTTAGATTAATAACTACTATGGAAATGCAAATTACACTCTAGGCTGAATTTTACCTCAGCTTTTGTTGATACAAAAGACTACATATCTTCCTCCATGTCTTTCAGCACACATTGGATCCAAAATTTTTAACAAATTGAACAAAATAACAACATTATTTCAGAGCTGACCTGTCTCAAGTCTATGCATGGGCTGCCACACCCATGTCAAATGCCACAGCACTAGCTGATGTCTGATGAACCTATCACGTTTTGGAGCAAAGTATTATGCTGCTACCATTTCAACAAATATAAGCAACAAAGCAACAAAATCCAAACTATGCATAACTGCAACAATCAATCAATAACCAGATAATCCGAAATCTAACTACAGAATGTGAATCGAAAAGGCAAGACAAACCTTGATTACACCTCTAAGCCTGAAAGATACAATCAATCAATAATACATCTCGGAAAATCAAACAGTCGAATGCAGAGTGCCATTTAGCATATACACTTACAAATATTTAAGCTCTAGAAGTAGTTATTTAAGCTTTGGTAAAGGAAGTCACAACATGAATTAGTTTTTGCTAATTTGTTTATTTTGAAGGCTCTGTATCAAGTATCAAACTAGCAGATCCTAAAAATAGCAAAAACAAATAAAAAAAATATGTAACCTAAAAATAGACTACAATTGAACTTACAGTTAATTCATTAGACACAACTTTTGAACTCTTTTGAAGGCTTTGTCATAATAAAAACCGAGCTATAACCTGGAACCTTTTCAACTTTCATTAGGTTGACCAATGGATCCACTTTACTTGGCAAGATCAAGTGAAGAATATAGCTGTCATTACGAAGGGCAACCCTTGTCGATGGTGTGATCTTTGTGATACCAATATTCTTAGCAATGTCAACAACATATTTTCCTTCTGGATGAACCTGGAAAGCAAACAAGGATGTCGTGCATGACATGCTGGTGCCATATGAGTCTAAGACCCTTAGATCCAAAGATATCAAAAACACCTCACTATATGTTAGTATATTATATCAACGTAAAGAATGAAACCCAAAATTAACATATTAAAATCACATTAAACTAGAAAATATGTTATAGACAAGAAAGCTTCAAAAATAATATAAAATAGAACTAGTATTGCAAAACACCAACCCAACAGTTCTATTTGTAACATACATAACAAACCTGTTAACTATCAATTTCAAGTTGAAATTGAATTCACAAAAGTTAATTACCTTAGCCCAATCAAGTTAAAATGGGTCTATAAACAACATCACTAATTGGCTGTAATCATTAATTTAGTATCTATAAACAATTTAATGTAATAATTTAACTCTTCCATGTTTGATGAATAACCATCATTTTAATGTAATCATTTAGTATCTATAAACAAATTAAATTACCCGTGACATCATTCCAAATGGTGTTCAATTAGATACAAAGTGTCATAAAATCATGGATTAGTAGTTTTGACTAAGTATAACTAATGCAAACTAGTTTCATTCCAGCTAACACTAATAAATCTAATAACAGGTCGGAGAGAAAGAAAAGAAAGAAAAAAGAATAATCAAAATGATCAAACAAAACCAACTTTAAAGAGGACAAAAATAAATGAGAAGGTTTTTGAAGAATATTAAAGAATAAATAATATATACCTCCTTGCAAAAACGAAAAAAATTTATCCATTTGTCCAAGTTTATTGCCTTGTAATCACTCTGGATCTATCAAAATGTACCAGATCGCGAAAATTAGAACATCATTACAAAATAAATAGAAAATAATAACACAACTTTTAATCTAACAACCCCAAAATAACATAATTAATTTAATTAATAAATGCATATCTCTTGATTGAAAATTAACATTCAATGGATTATAATTATAGTGGATGACGACTATATTATTCATTAAGACAATTATATTAAATTGGTATTTCCAACCACGAAACACCACATTTCTCTCCAATTACTAAATTGGCAACATTTGGATGGCTAAGAAGATCTTGGAATTAGAAATGGAAAATATAAAAAATGCAATAGCTAATGTTCAATAACATTCCTTTAAAGCCAATTTGTAAAATATAAGCAATAAGCTGATTTCAGTTCCTTTATAAGATATTAGTATATGTATTATAAAAACAATTAGTAACAGTCTTTGAAATTTGCAGAATTAAATAGACTATAGATGCATCCTTATATAGGTAGAAAGTCCATTATTCTTAAATTTAAACTTGGGTTAAACTGTAATAATCAATTATAATGCTCATATTATTAAAAAAGCAAGCCAACAACTTACCATTTGTCAAATCGCCATAGAAACAAGGAATTATCTACGGATGCCCATGCTTTCCTGATCTCAGGAAATATTTCGCACAAAGCTTAGTGCCCACCTCTCTCCATCTTTCATGTTATCCTGATCGTCAACCCAAAAGAGATGTGCACAACCATAAACAGCTCTACATTGATCAGGCTTCTTTAAAAGCTTGGCAGAATACTGCTTGAAGCAAAGGTCTCAAATCAATACAAACCATCACTTGTGCTCTGGAATCCTGTTTATACAATGATTGCCATCATAGCAAAATGAGGAAACACAGACGTCTTACTCAAGTTAGATTCAACAGTTTAACAATATAAAAATTCGGAATCAACTTACAGCAATTTCTTTTTCATAAAGAATATATGCTTGAGTGAAAAATTCATATGCAATAGGCTCTAAATCAGAGTCATTGGCAGCCTGGTACGATATAAAAAAAACTACATATCAATATGCAAGATGATGAAATCCAAATGAAACCCCACATACTTATATGCTAATAATCTTTACCTCAGCACATTGTAAGTACAGCCTCAGTGCCAGTTCAGGAGCTGAAACAACTAACAGTGCTGCATTGCTGCAAGACAGGAATTATATCCATCCCCAGCAAATAAACCTTCAAATTTTATTTTTCAAAACCATCACTCACAAGGAATTACTGACTAAAATGCCAATTATCATGCATACTATCATTACTGATAAATAACAATTGACCATATCATGACTGAGCATTACAAAGGGATGACCATGTTAACTAAAACCGCAACAGGGATTTATTCATCTCAAACATAACAATTATATGCAGAAGCAGACCTTGAGAGAAGAAGACACAAGAGGAGGAACGGCGAAGGGTAAACGTTTAGGTCCTGCAGTCATGATCTGCTTTCTCACTATACATATAATCTGCAATCATTAACAGAAGATGATAAAGCCTTTTAAACTGAAATGCAGAGCACAGAAATTCACATATAGTTACACAAGTCAATTCAAGAAAGAAATCAATGTACATCAAATACCATATTTATTTCTTCTGGATCATCATTATGCAGCATCTGAATAGGACATGCCACAGAGAAGAAAAATAAAAGCAGCAAAACTAATATAACAAAAACAAATGGTATATATACCCATTATTTCTTAATATAACAAAATTAAGAAATTTTGGCTTTTTAATTTTCGACTTCATATTGCTCAGTGAACCTTTCAATACAGCAGCTACAATTTTTTTTTTTACCTTTTTGAGGAAATACTACAGAACTCCGAAGGAATAACTAGAAATTTTATTCAAGAGGAAAATACTACTATTTTATACCAGCCCACTTGGAGCCACAGAAATGCACGTGGAGGAGCGAGTTCAGTGGAAAACGCAGCAGCAAAAAGCTGAAAGCAGAGATGGGTTAAAGTGCTGGCGAGGTTGACGGTGGAGGAGGTGGATGGTGGTGGTGGTCGGTGAATAAACCCTTGACTCGATTAACGAATCCAAGAGCTGGTTTTGGTGGTGAGAGGGAGAAGAGGAGAAGGCGGCAGGAGAGGGAAAGAAATGAAAGAATGAGAGCCTAGGTTTTTAATTGGGTATTTATACTCGATGGCAAATATGTAAATATTTAGAATAAATTTAGCAACGGAATCATTATTCCGTTGCTATTTTTGCAACCAAATTAAATTCGGTTGCTATTTAGCAACGAAATCTTAATTCGGTTGCTATTTTTGCAACCGAAACAAAATTCCGTTGCTAAATAGCAACCGAATATCATTCGGTTGCTATTTTTCTTTCAAAGTGAAATTTAGCAACGGAATTATATTTTCGTTGCTAATTTAGCAACCGAAATATCATTCCGTTGCTAAATAGAAACGGAATTATATTTCGGTTGCTAAATTAGCAACGGAATTTAAATTCGGTTGCTAAATTAGCAACAGAAATTAAATTCTGTTGCTATTTTTCGTCCCGCCATTTGTTGCCGCCTTAATTAGCAACGGAATAAAAATTCCGTTGCTAATTTTCGTTGCTAAATAATGGTGCCAGAAATTCCCTCCACTTTTAGCAACGGAAGCTAACCAAATATTTTTCTGTTGCTAATTTTATAAAGTTCAACCAATTTTAGCAACGAAAAATATTTTCCGTTGCTAAATAGCAACGGGATAACGTTTCCGTTGCTAAATTAGCAACGAAATTTATTCCGTTGCTATTTTTCCGTTGCTATTTCAGGATTTTCTTGTAGTGAATGGAGACAACAGTGGACAAGTCCACCCATCTCAGATTGCAGGTTCTATATGTTTAGGTGTGTCATGTCCATATCCTAACCAGCAATATGAGGCATCACCTTCACCAACAACAAACTGCGATCACTCTCCTAATCAACCAAGTGATTTAGCATCCAACAACCCAAATATATCTGCTGACCATGTAAATGCATCTACTCCGATCCCAAACCCTGAATCTATGCCTACACAAGTACCAAGTTTCGATATTGAGGATGAAGGTCTCCAGCCTGGTGCAAAGGGAGTTGATGGAAGAATTTATATTAAGATTATCAATGATATGTGAGCTTAATTATAAAAAAATTTGTATTGCAAGATTAAAACATAAACTTATACTAATAGTATGGATATCTAATTTGATATTAATTTTGTTCATATTAACAGGTTTATTCCATTTGGTATTTGCTCAAGAAAAATCATATCCACATTCAAAGAGAGGATAGAAATTGAGGGTTATGTTTGAAAAAATCTTTCTCTGCAGACAAAGGATTTTTATTATCAGGAGTTTGAGGTACAAAAAATAAATAACATTATCTGTTTCAAAATAATTAGCTTCATACATTAATGCATTATCTATTGTAATTTACAATACTTATGTTATTTTTTTCAGAAAGAATTTTTTTGGGATTCAAAATTTAATGATGTCATTTATAGAGTTTGGGAAAAGCAGGCATGCCAACGATATAAAGAATTTCTATGTAATTTACACAAAGGTGGTCAACGACCTAATTTTATTTCTGAAGAAATATGGAATCATTGGCAGCAATATTGGGCAACACCCGAAGCAATTGCCAGTTTAGATAGGAATTTTTCAAATAGGTGGGGAAGCTCAGATGGTGAGAGTCTAGCCGTGCACACTGGAGGAACTTTGAGCATCACGAGCATGCGGCTAAACTGGTAAGTATATGACTTTTATGCTTACATTTTATTCTATAAATGTATAATTATTATGGACAATGATTGTGTAATTGTTATTCTGTTTCCATGAATGCCTTTGTTGTTGATATAAATTTTTTGTTTCACAGGAAGTAAGCCTATTAAGATTGTTGAGTTATTTTTCAATTCTATTTGGTTGTAATGAATCAGAATTTCCTTATTGTACAACAATTTATTATTTTATTGGGCTATAGAGTTTGGTTATCAGGCAACATTCTTGTTGTGAGAAACTTTATAACACTCATGAGCTGAAATTGTAAAAAAAACCTATTGATTTACCTTCATGTGTTCTTCTTTTAGTTGAAGCAGGGATGTTCTCCTTGTTGTCATGTTCTCCTTGCTATATTAAAGTAAAATATAACTTTGATTAGCTTTTACAATGAATTGCATTAAAGGATATACCCATGTCCTCGAGAGGTTATAGGATATACCACTTGGACCTGGCGACAAATGCAGGGTTTACTTGCTTTTAATTTCTTGGAAAACCTAAGCATTTTAGAAATTTACTTGTTGGGTCATTGGTGATAAAATTTTTTCCATAGGAACTTATATGGGGTCTTGATTAGATGTTAGTCACCTGTTGGCTCATTGAAATGAAATATGCTTCACATGTTTATGTATCCAGTAGGACACTATTTCTTTTATGGTGTGTTTTTCTGGAAGATAAATTAAACTCTTATATGTGTTTGTTTTTGTCCTTCATCTGCCTTTCATTTAAATTGTTTCTTTCTGTGTTCTTTCAAAACTCAAGTTATTGCTGTAGTGAAAGGCTAATTTTCCTATACCTTTGAGCTACAATCTGTTTCTTGCTTGTAAATCTGAATGCTGCATTCTTGCTGCGAGAAACTTAATAACACTCATGATGAGCTGAAATGGTAAAAAAACCTATTGATTTACCTTCATGTATTCTTCTTTTAGTTGAAGGAGGGATGTTCTCCTTGTTGTCATTTTCACTTAAATTCTTATATAGATTACTCTTTATTCTATTTTTTAGTTGTAATTGTGAAATTTTTTTTCCCTTATTGTAGAATGAACAATGGTATTTTGACTATTATTTCTTATTGCTTGTTATACAGGAAATAACTATGGGTAGAAAGCCTACATATCCTGAAGTTTTTATGCACACTCACACAAAAAAGCATAATGGTCAGACATTCGTCAATACCCATTATAGACAACTCAATGTATGTTAAATTTATACATCAATATTAATTATTTTATAAAAATATAGCTAATTAATTTTAATTATTGTAATGATAGGAGCAAATACAAGAGACTCTCATTCAACAGCAGCAGAGCTCTGAAAGTGTTGATGAGAGTCAGATTTTTCTTCAAGTAGTTGGTGGTAAGAATAACCATGGGAGGATTTTTGGTTTAGGTTCAATTGCAAATACTTCACATTCGAATTCCTCTACATCATCTATAGCTACTTGTAGTAAGCGATGCGAATCTTCTAAGAAAGTCGTTCAGCTAGAGACTGCACTCACCATGTTGATGGATACTGTAACCCAACTAAAGAATCGAGTAGAAGATTTGGAAACCAAGGGTGCTCAGCAGTCAAATCGTTCTCCTTCACCTCCACCAACTACATAGCTTAGACTTTTATTTTTAGATTGTTATTGATACTGATTTTATGCTGTTTTTATTATGGTTTTCATGGATTTTTACTTTACAGTAATATAATATATTTTTAGGATTTTAATTTTTGTGCATTACAATTTTAATATTATATTATCAATAACAATATTTTCTTTTTAACTTCATAATGAATTTGAATTATATTTATTTATAAATAAATAATTTGATTTAACTAAAATATTATGTCAATCTAACAAAACTAGCATAATTTTACAATTTATAATGTTATAAATAGCAACTAAAGACAAATTTTAATCCGGTTGCTAAATTTAGCAACCGAATTCATATTCCATTGCTAAATTTAGCAACGGAATTATAATTCGGTTTCTAAATTTAGCAACCAAATTCAAATTCCGTTGCTAAATTTAGCAACGGAATTTGAATTCGGTTGGTAACGGAATTTAGAATCCGTTGCTAATAAAAATTAGCAACCGAAAATAGCAACGGAAATTCAGTTTGTATTTTTAAAAACCGAATATATTTCTGTTGCTAAATTAGCAACCGAACTCTTTTCCGTTGCTAAATTACCAACGGAAAATTCGGTTGCTCAAAATTGCAACCGAATTTTCCGTTGCTATTTTCGGTTGCTAATTTTGATTACCAACGGAAATGCACCAAATTCGGTTGCTAATTTCTGTTGCTATTTCCAAATTTTCTTGTAGTGAACTTTGAGGTAGGCCTTAATCGGTTTTGCAATCAAAGGTGTGAGGTGTTAACAAAGAACAAAACCTTACTACAATCAATCATGCTTATCTCACAAAAGTCAAATAGGGGGCAAATTTGGAGATAGAAAAAGGCATGTAATGGATAGCCAAATAGATATTAATGAAAAAAATTGAAGACTTATATAGGGGAAAATACAAAAAATATCGGTCACCCATAACATAACCAAATGAAGAGATCAAAATGCATTGTGGCCACAAAATCAATGAAAAGGAATGGGTTAAACTTGAGTAAGGTGGAAAAAATTATCCTCACTGTAAAACATGGCACCCAAAGTGATTAATTTTTTCTCAGAAGAAAAGCGAGATAGAGATTAAACTTTCCAAGAAAAAGCCTACAAGGATAACCGTGAAATTGTCTTTCACCTCCTTAAAGTTAGCAAAGATGGTTCAAGTAAGAAAAAACATGATCAAGTCAAGGAATATCCATTAATTCCCTCATTCAATGATCCCTTCATCTTGCCAATTATGCATCCAAATAGGAATTTTTAATTTTTTTTTGAATAAATCAAAATTCATCTGGATCATATTTTTTAAGGACGTATGTATGCCATGCATTTACTCATGATTAAAACATTGTGACAATAAAATAGAATAAAGCAAAAGGATCATTCCAAAAATGTCCATTATTCAATTCATTTCATCATCGCATGAAAGGAATTCATTTTATTTGATCCAATAATATTCACATCATCAAGCATGCACATTATTCTTTCAAGAATACAATAACTTTGAATATATATTTAGTTTACATCATTCTTTTATGAAAACTCTAACTTTATGGAAAGTGGTTGTCAAGATTCATTTCCAAATTAAATGTTTATCATAATTGAAAATATGAGCATTCTTTTGAAATCAGGGACATGATGTTACCTTTAAATTTAATGATTGCCAAGTATAGCACAAAGAAGAATGGAACTAAACAAACCTTGGACTTTCCAATGTCAATCTAACCAACTTTTTGATGAATCTTGGTTTGAAATCGAAGAAGGGATAAAAAGGCCATGTATTTCAATAGTTTAGGAGCAAATAATGTGATGACTTTAAACACATACATATGCATTTTTTGCAAAACCATTTTGCTATCGTTGTTTTAGGAAGGTTTTTAAGGAAATTGGAGATGCCAATCGACACACACCTTTAGGACGTCAAAGGATGCAACATTTCCTTTTAAGATGCCAATTTACGCAACCTTAAAACAACAGTTGTCGCACCTTTACGATGTCAACCGACATCACCTTTTGTTTTAAGATGTCAACCGACACAACCTTTTTATTTATGATGCCAACTGGCTCACCCTTAAGATGACAACTGTCGTACCTTTAAATAGTCAACCAATGCAACTTTTCCTTTTATAATACCAACTGGTACACCCTTAAAATAACAACAGTAAAACCTTTAAGACGTCAGCCGATTAGGAATGATAGCGGGGCTGATTGAGGGTGGGGACTTATAATATTATGGAGGAAAATTTTCTTTCGTTTTCATTTTTGTGGGATCTTTATCTTTGTTGGAGATTCTCGTTTTCGCATTAGAAATATTTTATTTTTAAAAAAATTTAATTAAAATATAATTATTAATAATTAATTGTAATTGATAGGTATTAGTTAATTGATATTAATAATTATTAATTCAATTACAAATCAAATTAATATAAATTTTAACAATTGATAAAATTAAAATTAAATATAATTTAAAACTAAATTATATAAATATAATTAAATTTAGTAATTAAATTTCTGGGGCGAAAAAATTTCAAGGCGGGAATTATAATTCCTGTCCTCGCTCCGAATTCTATGTTGGAGAATATTTTTTTCTCGTTTCCATTCACACGGAGAAATTTTTCGAAATTTTTCGTTCCATTCGGGATGGTTTCCCATCAGGGACGGGAATTCCCTATCCCTTGATCATTTCTACAACCGATGCAACTTTTCCTTTTAAAATGCCATTTGATACACCTTTAATATGATAATCGTCGCATCTTTAAGACATCAACTGATATAATTAGGGGTGTGCCACAGTCAATTTGATTCAATAATCGAACCAAATTGAAATAATTTAAAATCAAATTTTTAAAAATTTAACCAACAAAATCGAATTTAATTTATTTAATAATTGAATTCAAACCCAACCAAAAATTTTGGTTAATTCAATTTGATTAACCAAAAAATTAAAAATTAAAAATTATTTTTTAAAAAAATAAAAAGTAGAAAAGTAAAAAGGGAAATTCCAAGAACAGCATAAATAGAAACATTTATCAGTACCTACCTAGCCTTGAATGCCCATTTGCATTGCAATAATTGGGCCTAAAATCACACCACGAATTGGGTCTTGTTTCAGGTAAGATGTTTACTCTTCTCTTGGTTGCTGATTTGGGGATAGTAATTGTTGAAGAACCTCATCAGTTTAAAGAAAAATGGGGTTGAGCACCAAAACATGCAGAAATAACTTCCTACTTTTGACATTGATTTTCTTTGCCTACTTGCAGAGAATGTGTTTAGACTCCAAGGCTATTTTTTGAGATTATTATTTGCCAACAAAGAAAATACCACCCATTTGGACCATCAAAATGAAGAACATTTATTTTGAAATAAATAGAATTACTTTGAAAATTTATTCTTTTCATTCATGCAACAGAGTACATACCTACAATAAGATGCCCTACTTCATGAACTAAAATTGAAAATTCTATGTTTGAATGGAGGCCAGCAAGTTGACATTTGAGCTAAGCAGTTCCCAGCAAGAAAAGTATTGTCTAAAAAGGCTAACCCTAATATTGCTGCAAGGTTAGCTCAAATATCAATCCCTTGCCGGCAAAATGCAGATTTAAGGTCGAAGGAGGCAAGACAGTGACATAGCAAGCAGGCAGTGGAGGGAAAATAGATTTATGTCAAAAAATGAAGAGAGATGCTCGTAGAATCATGCTCATATAGGTTTAAAAACTATAAACGACGTAATTTTGTTTAAACTTTGGTCGATTCGGTTTTTCTTTAATTTTCTTCTCCATAAATTGAACCAAAATAATCAAATTTCTTTAAAATTTAAAATCAAAATCAAAATCAAACTAAAAATTGAAAAATCAAATCAAATTAAAAAAATCATTCAATTTGGTTCGAATTTTCAATTTTAACCAAAGTTTGCATACCCTTAGACACAACCTTTCCTTTTAAGATTCCAATCAGTGCATCTTTAAGATGACAACCACTGCACCTTTAAGAAATCAACCAACACAACCTTTTTTAAGATGCTAATTGGCAGACCCTCAAGACAACTATCGCACCCTAAGACGTTAATCGATGCCATCTTTCCCTAAAATGCCAACTAGCACATCTCACAAAGTTGCTAAGGAGCACATCCCTAAACTTAAAGTCAGCTTTCACTTTATGGAGTTGACTCAAATTTTGAGGTTAGCTTTAACTTTCCTCGGTTAAGTCCCAAACTTAAATTGAGCTTTAACTTTTTCCAGTTGACCAATGAATTTAAACTCAACTTTGACTCTCCCTAGTTGAGTCCAAAAATTTAAGGTTAGCTTCGACTTTTTTTAGTTAACTCCCAAACTTAAGTTTAGCTTTGAATCTCCCTATTTGAGCCCAAACTTTAAGGTTAGCTTTAACTTTTCCTAGTTAACTTCCAAACTTAAAATCAATTTTCACATTTCCCAGTCGACTTATAAGTTTAAACTCAGTTTTAATCATCCCCAGTTGAGCATAAAATATAAGGTTATCTTTGACTTTTCCTGCTTAACTCCTATAAGGTTAAACTCACCTTTGACTTTTCATAGCTGACTCATAAGCTTAAACTCAGCTTTGAATTTTTCTAGTTAACACCAAAGTTTAAACCCATCTTTGACTGTTCTCAATTGACTCTTAAGGTTAAACTCAAGCTTAACTTTTCCTAATTGACTCCTTTAAGCCCACAACAATTGCATCTTTTAAGCTGACAGCAGTCGTACCCTTTAAGTAGACTAGACAATATTCGTATCATTTTAGCTGACAATAATCATAAACATTGAATCGATAACTGTAGCACACTTTAAGTTGACAAGAGTCATGCCCTTTAAGCCCACAACAGTCGCGTCCTTTAAGCCAACAACAATCACATCTTCCAATTCGAATCACACCACATAAGTCGATAACAGTTGCACCTTTTAAGCTGACAAAAAAATTGCACTTTCATAGCTAACAACAGTCGCACCATTAAGAAGCATAGTTCGAAGTAACTAAAAGCGCAAAGTCAACTATTAATAGTTGCATCCTTTTTCCTTTTAAAGTCAGTAATGGTCACACCTTTCATTTTTAGTATATTGTGTGATTTATTTTTCATCTCTAATTTATTTAGAAGCATGCAAAATGAGGCAGATGTAGATACCCAATTCTATCCGAGCCAAAATAATAATCTTGAAAAAAATGCAGATATTTTACCCTTTCTTAACACTAAATAATATTATTTAGTTTTACCTTTTAATAAATATCTCTCATCCTCTCGATCCAGAAAATTAAAAATAAAATAAAAATTTTAAAATTAATAAAAAATAATAACAATTTATCTTAAATTATCTTGATTAGTACTTGTTAATTAATACGTTGGCAAATATGAAAAAAGAAAAAAATTAATTAAAGTGTAAACGGAAATTACATATACACAAAAAGATCCATAAATAATCAAAATGAACTAAAATTTAATTAAATTGGTCAGCAAATTGAAAAATAATAAAAATAAATTAAAATTAAAATTAAAATTAAAATCGTAAACTTAGCCGTTAAGTATTAATAGAAATAAATTACAAATAAAAATAAAATTACTAAAATTAATATAAGAAAAAATCAAAATTTACAAAAAATACCCATAAACTTGGTCATTTAGTAAATTTTAGTTACCAAAAGAACTTTGGAAAATAAAAAATTCTTAAATAACCCTTGAGGACTTCTATAAATAAAAACCCCCACCCACTATTCAAACATACACAATAGCATCATAAGAGAGGGGAGAGATTACAAGAAATTAGAAGAATTAGAAGAGAAGAAATAAGGAAAAAAAGAAAACTTTTATACTCATAATAAATTTGAAGGGTTTGTATAAACTCTTCAAAACACAATAAAATGTAGGAAACATGCACAATAAGAAAGGGAGATAAATAGTTGGTCAAAATTTAGGGAAATCTAGTGAGAAGAGTGAAGCAAAAAGGAAGAGAGGGAAAGGAGAGAAACAGAAAGAAAATGTGATGAGAAAATAAAATGGAGAAAGAAAAAGGAAATATAAAAAGAAGAAGAAAATCTAGGAAATTAAGAAAAATAAAAAGAAAAATAATAATCAATTAAATAATTAATTTGTGGTTGTCTTCAACCTCTATCAATTGCCTGCTGTGAACTCTAAGTACAGTAGTGTAACTGTTGTGACCACCACCAACAACAATAGGTGCTCACTTTGTTGTATTGTTGCTAGTCACCACCAGCTCCGCTTCCCTCCAGCCATTACAGCTTTGCTCCTCTACCATCTCCTTATACTTTTCATTTTGCCATTTTATTTTTCTTTCAACCCAATTTTTAGATATGATTTGTAACACCCCTATGTACCCCAGAAGAGAGATAGGAGGTTACAACCTTATATAACAAATCATATAACAAGTTGGCATCATATCATATCCCACATTATTAAGCCTTATCTCTAAAGTACAAAGCATAAGCATCACTCAATTAATGCATATTCTTATACAAATCAAGTCTTACATTTACCAATATAAGCTGCATAATCAAAAAATTAATGAATATTACATCTTATTAAAATACATCTAATCTCTATGCCCTTATGGGGTGGTCTTCATATGACCACATGTAACCTCCACTTCAAGCTAGTCCTTATTTTCATACTTATGTTGTAAATAGGCAACTCATATATTAAGTCATACTTAATAATATATTCTTCAATAAAGATAGATAATTAGGTAATTGTTTAAATTCTATCCTTGCATCAACTCTCACGATCACCAATCTATTACTAATATTAGATCTTGTTGTAAGGCCCTAACATGTACCCTAGGAGAATATATATGTGTAACATGATTAGGGTAGCAATAAAGTGTAGAATGGGATATAAAGGGAATTAAGTTAAAAGATAGGGTATTGTGGTAATTTAACTTGGGTGGCATGTACATGCATTATTAGAGGGACAAAAATATGGATCAAATTGAAACAATCTACAAATGTAGGGAATGATTAAGGGATCTATAAGAAAGGAAGGAGCAAAGGGAAATTTTTCTTTGGACATACAAATATAGGAAGGAGCCATGTTATTCAATCTATAAATTGTATGAGAATGCATGAGAAACCAAGAGAACAAAAGAGTGATGGCCAACTAACTCCAATCCAAAATATAGCAAATCCATTTCAAAAATTCAACCATTTATCTCCATCTAAACACCTAAAATTAAGTTGCATAATTTATAGAAGAGAGAGAATTTAGGGTTCAAGCATTTTAAGGTAAATTATCTCTTTTTCTACTCTTTCTCTTACTTTATATATGGAAAATTGAAGATGATATAAGGAATGAATATTTATTTGTAAAATCTAACATGTGTTGAAGAGGAATCTAACAAGAGAAAGGAGAAGGAAGTAAAAAGGAGGTAAAGGAGCAATTAGGGCATATCTAAGATTTGAGAACATTTAATTTTTCTTGCATGTGCTTGCCTTTATGAGATCATTGGAAATTCCATGTTGATTATGTAAATGATGAGGAACTACTATTTTGATGCTTAGAAATGCATGAATGATAAAATATAGTAAGCATGGTTAAGATACATAAATTTTGTTTTAGGATTCACTAGACCTAGCAAAGTTATTTTGAGTATACATTGAGTTATAAAGCTCTAAATTGGGTGATTCTAATTGGAACATACAATATACACATAGATTTAAATTTCTTATGAAGAGGTCAAAACTTGATTATGCCTTTAGGACTATAAAAAACTAGCTTGAAATGCAATAATGGCAGTTGCATTATCAATTAGAGAAATTTATACTATTTTATAAATATCTCAATATTTAGAAGTCCAAATGGCATGATTTTTAATGCCATAGAAATTAGAGACATAGGAGAACAATTATCGAGATGAATATTTTGCCTAAAAATCACGTCTTATATGTCAAAAACCTTACACAAGTTGAATAGGAAAGCTATCTATTTAAAAGGTAGGTGTTTGAATCAATTTGGTTGGGTTGATTTTCAATCTAGCTAGGTAGAAGCATTATATACCAAATAAAGTGCAACCTACTTTGCTAAATTGACTTCAATCTAGTTAGTTAGCTCTCATTTTCTAGCCTATACTTGAGTTTTAGATCCTAAAATGCTACCGAACTTACTAAAACTTTCTTGAACACTTTTAAAACATTATAAACACATGTATAAGAGTATAACATAACATCAAATATATGAAATGCATGATTTTTACATTGAGATAAGAATGCAAAGTAAACCTAAATGAAAAGAATTATATGCATATGATATGGTTTATGCAATTATTAAGCATATATATATATATATATATATATATATATATATATATATATATATATATATATATATATATAACAATGTAACTAGGCTATAAGAGTATAGTTAAGAGTACATTTATATGTGATATGTGTGATCATGCATAAACATGTGAATGTTCATATTTGAGGATGTCCTAACATTATGAATGTATCTAAATATTTACATTTTAATGAGTATGTTATATTAATCAATGAGCATAAAATGAAAAAAGTATGTAAAAAACAAACTATATGTGTGAACTAGATGTTACATCATATGAACATATATTGCTATATAATTACTATCCATACATATGAAAATGTAATTGCACTTATATGGTTGAATTGTTATGATAATCGATATATGATTATTTAGTATAATTATTTAATTGCATGACAAATCATTTTGTAGTTATGCTTGTGTGCTTGGAGAATGATAACTCTGAATGATTGTTCAAAATTGAAAGTTCCCCAGTAAGTTTTATAGCTTAGCACAGATGTTAATCCATTAGGAACCCAAGTTAAGGCGTTTCCACAGGGATGAGATCTATAGCAGAAGGGCCAACATAAGACTTTGGTGAAGTTTGGAGCATAAGTTTTGCTTTTACTTTTGTTTATGTATATGGTAATTAAGTTAAGAGAAATGCTACAATTGCAACTATAAATTAACTTATTGTAACTATTATGTAACTCTAAATATTGAAAAATACAATGGTGCTTATGTTATAAATAGTTAAGTGTGTGTAAAGGTACTTATAACATGTTTAACTTCTGACCTTAGGATTTATACATTGCTTTATAATATGTCAATTCAATATATTCATTAATAGTAGGAAATAGGAAATATGAATTTATGTTATATTTACTCTTAATATGACATGTATAGTAATAGTACAATGCATATAGAGGGAGTGTTGTATTTTATGTTATTAGAGCACGATTTAAGTGGTTTTAACTAATAAAAGCTTAGGAATATGCATGTGTGGAATATTATTTGTGTTGGCCTAATGCAGATGTCCTATTTCTTATAGATAGTAGATTATGGAAATATCTAGCAAACCAATAGAAGAAATTGCCGAGAGAAATTTACCTGTGTGATCTAATCCTTTAAATCCAGAATCTTTAGCCTTTACTCAGAGCGAAGTAAATACTATGGTTCCAAAGGAAGCATTGTTAAAAATTTCTCATGATATGGCCCAGATTTCGCAAAAAATGACTACACCCAAAGCTCCTATTGAAGCAATCAGAAAATATAGAGCAGAAGAGTTCATAGGTACCACCTTGGAGGAGTATGAGAAAGTGGAGTTTTTGTTATAGAAAGTTAAATGACTGTTTGATGAAATCTAGTGTCTAGCTAGCTAGAAGGTAACTTGTGATATTTCTTTACTTCAAGGAGCAGTATATGATTTGTGGAAGCTAGTACTTAAACAACCTCAGTTACCTAACCCACTAACCTAACCCACTAACTTAGGAATTCTTCAAAGAAGAGTTTAAAAGAAAGTATGTTACTAAAGCCTATAAAAAGCAAAGTTGCAATAGTTTTTAAATTTAAAGTAAAAGGGCATGACAATGGCAAAATGTGAAAAAGAATTCTGTAGTTTGAGTAAATACGCACCTAAGTTGATGTTAACTGAAGCCTTCAGATGTTAGAAATTTAAAAATGGCTTGAATGATCGTATTAGAGAACATTTGGCAGAAGCCACATCTTTGTAGGCTATGAATTACTACCAAATTGTTTCAAGTAGAGAAATCTGAGCTAGCCAGAAGGAAACAGAGCAAAGAAGGAGTTTTTCTATAAGTGGCTCATCGATAGAAAAAAGACCTAGAGGTACACAAGGAAACCAAATAGCCAAGTCTATCAATAGTCCTGCTACCAGGGCTAAATGACAGGGGTCATCTATAACATCTAGATTAGGCAGAGATGCATTAGCTGGACATAGTGGAGGACCACCACCAAAATGTTCATACTATGCCAGAAGACATTGGGGCACATATAGACTGCTGACAAGTGCCTAATTTAGATGTGGCAATATTGACCATTTTATAGCTAATTGTTCGATGAAGAAAGAACAAGGATCAATACAGTAAGGTAGTATGGCAGTTTTATGCACCCTTGACATCTAGAGGATGAGGTGGATCAACCCAATTTAGATCCTAATTTAGAACTGTATTTGAGATGGTTGATCAACCTATGGCTACTATAGCTCCTGCATGGTCATATGCAATGAAGGCTCATAAAGATCAAGAAGTCGTAGAAGTAACAGCAGGTATTTTCTCTCTTTTTAATACTGATGTGCATGTACTTATTAGTCTAGGTTCCACACATTCATACATTTGCTTTAAGGATATGGGTATAAAAATGTCATCTATGGATCAATTAGATTTTGACATATGTGTAACTAGTCTTTTGGGCTATAGTGTTTGTGTTAATAGAGTGTGTAGAAATTGTCCCATCATGATATAAAAAAGGGTTTTTAGCTAACTTGATTAAACTACCATTTCGTGAATTCGATGTAATACTAGGTATAGATTAGTTGACTAAACACCAAACAATACGAATTATGGGGCAAAGACAGTAGTACTTAAAAGTTTTGATGGCAAAGAAATAGTGGTACAAGTTATGTGATCCAAACCACTAGCAAATGTCATATCAATTATGTAAGCTAGACATTTTTTTAGAAAGAGGTATGAAGCATTCCTAGATTTAGTGCTTGATTTAAAGAGAGAGAATGTAAATCTCTATGATATACTAGTAGTTAGTGAATTTCCTAATGTGTTTCTAGAGGAGTTACCTAGTGTCCCACTTAAAAGAGAAGTGGAGTTGTCAATAGAAATTTTACCTAACGTTACTCTTATTTTTAGAGCACCATACAAAATCGCACCATCAGAGTTGAAAGGCTAAAAGTCCAATTGCAAAAATTACTAAACAGAGGTTTTATTTAACCTAGTGTGTCACCATAGGGCGTACCAATTTTTTTTTTTTTTGTTAAAAAAGGATGGCACCTTAAGAATGTGTATAGACTATAGACTGCTTAATAGAGTAACAGTGAAGAATAAGTACCATTGCTGCAAACATAATATTTGTTTGATTAATTAAAGGGTACCAACATGTTTTCAAAATTTATTTACGATCGGGATATTATCAACTTCGAGTGAAGGATAAGGACATTTCAAAAATTACTTTTAAAACTCAATATGGCCATTTTGAATTCTTAGTCATACCTTTTGGGTTAACTGATGAACCGATAACTTTTATAGAACTCATGAATAGGATATTTAGACCTTATCTAGACCCGTTTGTTATGGTATTTGTTGATGATATACTGGTATATTCTAAAAAACAGTCAAAGCATGTTAAGCACCTAAGAATTGAGTTATAAACATTATAGAGAAGCAACTATATGCTAAGCTGAGCAAGTGTGATTTTTGGCTTACATATGTCTTTTTCCTTGGGTATATTATCTCATTGAAAGGTATCAGAGTGGATCCTAGTAAGATTAAGGTTATTGTTAATTGGAAATTGCCTCAAAATATAATAGAAGTAAGAAGTTTCATGAGCCTAGTAGGTTATTATTGTCAATTTGTAAAAGGATTTTTGATTATTACTTTTCCACTTAGAAGATTTCTTCAAAAAGGTGTCAATTTTGAATGGATTGATAGATGTCAAGCAAGCTTTGAACAATTGAAAAAGATGTTAACAAAAGCTCTAGTCTTAACACCACCAACTCTAGGTAAGGAATATGCTATGTATAGTGATGCCTCTATGAATCATTTGGGATTTGTATTTGTTAGTGTAAGCCCTAGCCCCAATGCATTGTAATAAAGCACTTTGAATTAATAAAATGAGGCATTTGTTTTATCCTTTGTATTCCTGTGCATATCAATTGATAAAACTATCCAAGAGTGTTGTTTCGGTTTAAGTTATCATGTCTGAGGCACATGGTTGTAAGACCTTGAAACAAATGAGACATCATTCTAAATATCCCTAGTCAGTCATTGTTATGGGAATAACAATGAATTAAGACTAGTATGCTCTCTCTGATATTATGAGTTCTGTCTTATGGATCATTAGGACAAGAGTTTCAATCAGAGATCATAGATACATATTAAAGAACATGGTATCTGGATACGATCCGCTCATTAGAACACTACATGGTACAAGTCATAAGTGTTTCTCATATGCAAGTTTTGTATCGGAGTTCTTAGACCTGAAATCTCTATGAAACTCTTTATGAATTACTGTGTACTTTGACATACACCTAACGTGCTCGTAACAGAGTGACAAGTATGGGTATGATTGGGTATGCATTAATTCATGTTAGAGAGCATGAGAGAAGTGAAGGGATTACCCCTCTCAATAAGAGAGAAAATATCATCAGCCACTTGAGTATTAAGGCCTAAAAGAATTTAAATTAAATTAAATCATTTAAATATTGGATGTAGTGGCCGAAATTCCAAGATGGAAATCAAGGAATTTCGGCACATGCCATTTAATTATGTTAAGTGATTTCATTTATTTAAATATCTTATGTTTTATTTCAAATTTGAATTTTAAATTCAAAGAAGTTTTATTCAAAATATATTACTTATCTTTAGGAAGTGATAGAGTTTGAATTAATTATCTTAGGATAGTTGAATTCAGATCAAAGACTTGCCAAAGGATAAGAATATATATTAAAAAGAAATAAAACCCTAAAGAAGGAGAAAGAAGTTGGCGTGAAAAACCCTAATCTTCCTTGTTTTTGGCGTGAACTCTCTCTCTCTCTCATTAATTTCTTTTAGCCAATTTTCACAAGGCGAAAGGATATTTCCTCATTCTCTTGTGATCTTGGGTAGTAAAAGCAACCTAAGAGAAGTACAAAATCAAATTTTGTAGCTTCAAACTATATCCATTACACAATACCGAAAAAGAGAGCTAGCAATCTCGATTTTAAGCCGTCGGTGCAAGTGTGTGGGTGAGAATAGAGGGAGTGGCATTAAAGGCTGTTCCTTGGCATTGGTGATCGAGACCTAAGGCGGATAAAGTCACCTTAGTTGCTGGGCATCATCAAATTCAATTTTCAAAAGGCATCATAAGTTGTAAGTTATACAACCCTAAAATTGCATGTTTCGATTCTTGCTTTGGATTTGTATGGTATGTATGATGAAAAATTTTTATTTTTTCGCTGCGTTATCATCACATTCATACCATGTCATATTCCATCAGTGGTATCAGAGCCTAAACATGCTTATTTTAGTGCTTTAGATGGATGAAAAAATTAATTAAAAATCGTCATTATGAAAACATGCAAATCTGAAATTTTTTGTTTTGAGTTTTTTGCATTGTTTTGGTGTAAAAACGATTTTAATTGATTAGATAGGTATTATAATTAATATGAAATGTTAATATACTGTCCTAAGATGTTATTAGGGCTGGTAATGGTCGGATTTAATTATTTATACCTGATGGTACATGTTAATTATGAAACTAGGTGCTTGTTGGCATGTAAATTGGTATTTTAACAACTAGTTTTCAAAATTAAATATAAAAACGTTTTTGGCATGTTTGTAAGTGATTTTTAAAGATTAAATATCAGGTCTGACAATTTAATTGATTAATTTTAAAATCACTTAAAACTATGACTAGTTTGTGTTTGTTACATGTTTAATCAAGATTTTTTATTTTGTTTTGATTAAAATGGTAAAAACACATTTAGATCAGATTGGTATAGAATATTAAATCAATATTTATGAACTTATTTAGATTATTAAATGAATCATAAAATTGATTTAAATGTTTGTGCATTTTATGGCATTACATAAGCATTAAACAACTAGTTTTTGTTGTTTGTTTGTTTTTGCATGAATGCCGTGTACCATATATGTGTTCTTCATGATTTTATATTTTTAATTCATGTTAGCACATATTATATGCATTTTTAATGTTTATGGGCTGTATGATATAAAATTAAAAATGGCAAAATTGAAAATTATACTAGAGTTGATTTATAGCATAAATCTAACTAGTTAGTGTTTTGGGCTTTTAAGAGAACTTATTCAATAAGAGGATTTAGTCCATTGGGCTTTGGCCCAGGCCCGTCATGGGGTCTTCTCTTAAAGGTTCAAGTACACAATTTCCATTAATGGGTTTGGCTAAATTAATTAAAATTAGACTTTGTTTTATCCATGAATGCTATGTATATTTATTTGCTAATTTGGTGTGATGAATGGATATGCATGGTGCATTCATGGGCCTTGGGTTTTGTAATTAAATATGGTCTGTGAGCCATTATATTTTGTTGTAAAAGTTTTTCATTTATTTCTTAGAATAGAATATACTTGAAGACTTTGTAAATCAAGACGAAGCCCACCGGAGTAGAGAAGCCCAACTCGAAGATTCTTATGTAATAGTATAGAATCTTAGTTGTAGGTTTTTGGGCCCATGTTTGTCACGCTTTACTTTATGCAATTATTTATATATGCATGCTATGTATGGATGACAAAGCGTATGCCATGTAAGCCATAATAAAATGAATCCCTAAAATAGTAAGTCACAAAGTTGCCTTCCTAATTCAAAACATGTCAAGGCATCGATCATCGGTCACGTAGACTAGGAGTCCTAGATGCGCCCGATTATCTTTGTGAGGCATGGGTTGTGAATGTAGGTTGGACTTATCATGTAAAGGGATGCCCGGACCTAGGCAACTAATAAATGGGTTGTGCTATAACATCTTAAGATGTTAGCCCATTTGATCCAAGAGTCATGTACAAGACATGATTGGAGTTTTCCTACCTAAGTAACTTAACTTGTTAGGTGTACAAGCTCAGCTTGACTAATAAGTTGTTGTGAAAAGTGGATCTTGGCCCACATTAAATCACTAACGCGAATTATTTAAAGGGATATTAATTCAGTTTGTGGGATCATAAATAAGACCTCATTTAATCTTGCTAAATTTTATTGTAGATTGAAAATGGCATCTTTAAACAAAAATTTCTCATTGTGATCGGTCCTTGAAAAGGACAAATTGAATGGCACCAATTTCATAGACTGGTCTCGAAACTTAAGAATAGTTCTTAAGCAAGAGATGAAGTCGTATGTTTTGGATGCACCCTTACCTGAGGAACCTGCTAGGAACGCTTTTGTGGTTCAAAAGGAAACTTTTGAGATCAAGAAAAGTGACTCTAATGATGTGACCTGTTTGATGCTAGCCACTATGGTGCCTGAATTGCAAAAGCAATTTATGGACCAAAAGGCATATGCGATCATGGTGCACCTCAAGGAGATGTTCCAAGAGCAAGCTCGTCACGAGAGGTTCGTGACAACAAAGGCCTTAATTTCTTGCAAGATGGCTGAGGGTACTCCTGTTAGTATCCATGTACTTAAGATGAAAGGGTATCTTGATACTCTTAAGAAGCTTGAGGTACTAGTGCCAAAGGAATTGGCCACTGACTTGATCTTAGGATCATTGCCTGCTGCTTATGATCCATTTGTGATGAATTATAACATGCATGCAATGAACAAGTCAGTCACTGAGCTTCATGGGATGCTTAAGAATGCTGAAGAGAACATTCGAAAGACCAATCCCATACTAATGGTTCAAAAGGGAATTAAGAAGGGAACTGCTAAGGGAAAGGGAAAGGGAAAAGGAAAACCCAAGTCAGTTGGGAGTGCACCTCAGGCCCAATCTAAGCCCAAGGCGCCAAAACTCAAAGAGAGTGAGAGAACTTGCTTCCATTGCAACAAGATAGGGCATTGGAGGAAGAATTGCACTCTCTTCAAGGAAGAACAAAAGAAGAATGGAGCCAAGGCGTCCAGTTCTGGTATTTTTTTTGTTGAAATTAACCTTTCTATTTCTACCACTTGGGTATTGGATACCGGTTGTGATTCTCACATTTGTTCAAATGTGCAGGGGCTAAGAAATAGGCGGTTACTTGGGAAAAATGAAGTGGACCTCCGTGTAGGGAATGGAGCATGAGTTGCTGCCATGGAGATAGGCGACTATCACCTCACTTTACCTTCCGGACTTTGTATTGTTTTGAATAATTGTTATTATGTGCCTGCTATGAGCAGAAACATTATTTCAGTTTCATGTTTGGATAATGATGAATTTGATTTTGTTATTAAAAATGGCAATGCTCATATTCGTCGCCAAGACATTTCTTATGGCAATGCCATGTTGCAAAATGGCCTTTATATCCTTGATTTACAAAACAAAGAGTCAATATACAACATTAATACAAAGAGGGTTAAATCAAACAAATTGAACCCTACTTACTTTTGGCATTGTTGTTTAGGGCATGCAAACGAAAAATGCATTTCAAGACTCCACAAAACTGGAGTGCTTGGGTCATTCGACTTAGAGTCTTATGACACATGCGAGCCATGTTTGCATGGAAAAATGACAAAGAGTCCTTTTAATAAAAAAGGTGAGAGAACTAATGGCTTATTGGAACTAATACATACAGATGTATGTGGACCTTTAAGTACACATGCTAGAGGTGGTTTTAGCTACTTTGTGACATTCACAGATGACTTCAGTAGATATGGCTATGTCTATCTAATGAAGTACAAGTCTGAAACTTTTGAGAAATTCAAAGAGTTTAAGAATGAAATAGAAAACCAACTTGGCAAAAGTATAAAAGCCATTCGATCAGATCGAGGTGGCGAATACTTAAGCCAAGAGTTTAACAGTCATCTAAAGGAGTGTGGTATTATTTCACAGCTCACTCCTCCTGGAACACCTCAATGGAATGGTGTGTCTGAAAGGAGAAATCGAACTCTGTTGGACATAGTTCGATCTATGATGAGTCAAGCTAATCTTCCTATCTCTTTTTGGGGTTATGCATTAGAAACTGCTGCGTTTCTATTGAACCGTACTCCAACTAAAGCAGTTGAGAAGATACCATACAAGGTATGGACTGGGAAAGAACCCAATATGTCTTTTCTCAGGATTTGGGGTTGTGAAGCACATGTTAAGAAATTAACATCTGACAAACTAGAGTCCAAATCCAGTGTCTGCTTGTTTGTGGGTTATCCTAAAGAAACAAAGGGATACTACTTTTACTCACAAGCCGAGAACAAAGTATTTGTTGCTCGCAAGGCTGTTTTCTGGGAAAAGGAGTTCCTTCTCAAGAAAGACAGTGGGAGTAAAGTAGAACTTGGAGAAATTCAAGCGCCACAAACTCCTATAGAGGATGAGTTGGAAATGGGATCAAGTTCACAACCAGTTGTGGAACAAGAATCCATTACACAAGAACCTAGAAGGTCCGGTAGGGTACGTTAGGAGATTGAGAGATATGGATTTCTAATCACTGACAGTGACACTATTGAGTTAGTAGATCGTGAGGATCCTACTACCTACCGAGAAGCTATTGAGAGCCCAGACTCGGAAAATTGGCTTGAAGCCATAAAATCCGAGATGCAATCAATGTACGATAACCAGGTTTGGACCTTGGTTGATCCACCGGAAGGTGCTAAGGTAATTGAATGCAAGTGGCTATTCAAACTCAAAGTTGATAAGACCTACAAAGGTAGACTAGTAGCAAAAGGTTTTCGACAAACTCATGGTGTAGACTATGACGAGACCTTTTCGCCTGTAGTCATGCTCAAATCCATTAGGATCTTGCTTGCCATAGCTGCATATCATGATTATGAGATATGGCAAATGGATGTCAAAACTGCTTTTCTTAACGGAAATTTACTTGAGGATGTGTATATGACACAGCCTGAAGGTTTTGTCAATCCCAGGCATCCTAAGAAGGTTTGCAAGCTTCAAAAATCCATTTATGGATTAAAGCAAGCATCCCGAAGTTGGAATCTTTGTTTTGATGAGGCAGTCAAAGAATTTGACTTCATCAAGAACGAAGATGAGCCTTGTGTGTACAAGAAGGTTAGTGGGAGCATAGTAGTATTTCTGGTCCTATATGTGGACGACATCCTTCTCATTGGGAATGACATTCCAACATTGCAAAAGGTTAAGCAATGGTTGGGAAAATGTTTCTCAATGAAAGACTTAGGTGAAGTCGAGACAATACTTGGCATTCGAATCTATAAGAGATAGATCGAATCGGCTCTTGGGACTAAGTCAAGAAAACTACATAGACAAAGTACTAAAGCATTTTAGTATGGGAGACTCAAAGAAAGGGTACATACCTTTGGTTTTGGGAGTTCCTTTGACTAAAGAACAGTGCCCTAAAACCAAAGAGGAAAGGGACAACATGAGTAGAATCCCATATGCATCTGCTATTGGATCTATCATGTACGCTATGTTATGTACTAGATTGGATGTTGCTCATGCACTGAGTATAACCAGTAGGTTTCAGCAAGACCATGGTGAGAAGCACTGGTCTGCTGTAAAAGGGATTCTGAAGTACCTGCGAAGGACTAAGGATCACTTCTTGGTGTATGGTGGTCAAGAAGAGCTCGTCATACAAGGTTATGCTGATGCTGCTTTTCAAACCAGCACTCAGGATTCTAGATCGCAATCTAGGTTTGTTTTTGTTTTGAACAGTGGTGCTGTCAGCTGGAGAAGCTCAAAGCAAGAAACCGTTGCCGACTCAACTACAGAATCTGAGTATATTGCAGCAAGTGAGGCTGCAAAAGAGGCTGTTTGGATTAAAAATTTTATTTCTGGATTAGGAGTGATCCCAAGCATCCTAGAACCATTAGAAATTTTTTGTGACAACAACAGGGCCATAGCACAGGCCAAGGAGCCCCGGTCACACCAGAAATCCAAACACATACTCAAGAGGTACCACCTGATCAGAGAAATCATTGATCGTGGGGACGTCAAGGTTAGCAAGATAGCAAGTGAAGACAATTTAGCAGATCCTTTGACGAAACAATTGCGTCCAAATCTGCACGAAGCTCATTTGAGAGCGTTCGGTCTTTGGGCTATGCCCAATTGGGACTAGTGCTAGTGGGAGATTGTTAGTGTAAGCCCTAGCCCCAATGCATTGTAATAAAGCACTTTGAATTAATAAAATGAGGCATTTGTTTTATCCTTTGTATTCCTGTGCATATCAATTGATAAAACTATCCAAGAGTGTTGTTTCAGTTTAAGTTATCATGTGAGAGGCACATGGTTGTAAGACCTTGAAACAAATGAGACATCATTCTAAATATCCCTAATCAGTCATTGTTATGGGAATAACAATGAATTAAGACTAGTATGCTCTCTCTAATATTATGAGTTCTGTCTTACGGATCATTAGGACAAGAGTGTCAATCAGAGATCATAGATACATGTTAAAGAACATGGTATCTGGATACGATCCGCTCATGAGAACACTACATGGTACAAGTCATAAGTGTTTCTCATATGCAAGTTTTGTATCGGAGTTCTTAGACCTGAAATCTCTATGAAACTCTTTATGAATTACTGTGTACTTTGACATACACCTAACGTGCTCGTAACAGAGTGACAAGTATGGGTATGATTGGGTATGCATTAATTCATGTTAGAGAGCATGAGAGAAGTGAAGGGATTACCCCTCTCAATAAGAGAGAAAATATCATCGGCCACTTGATCAGTGAACTGAGAGTGTATGGCTATACCGAGATGAAATAATGAGTAATCATTATTTATCTGAGAGTTCAGTGTCACTGGAATATCAAGAAAGGAATTAATATATATATATAAGGATGACTAGTTCCATGCCTTATATTAATTCTGATATTTATGGGTAAGGGACTATGCAAAATTGCATTAGGTCACTAAATGCCATATGCATTTTCATTTAATTTGGAATGCTATAATATCTTGCTAGAGAATATATATAGCCTTTGAATTAATTTATTAATTCATTGCCAACATTAAATGGACCTATAGGATCGCACACAAAGCATTGGGCTTAAAATATTTAAATTAAGTATTGGGCATTAATTTGGGCTTTTAATTAAAGTCAAATTAATGTATGTAATGGGTTATAAAATTGCTATTGGGCCTTGGTCCATGAAAGAGAGAAATTCAGCCCACAAGGTTTAATTTCAATTAATTATTTATCTTGTGTTAATTAAGTTAATTGAGTATTAAGGCCTAAAAGAATTTAAATTAAATTAAATCATTTAAATATTGGATGTAGTGGCCGAAATTCCAAGATGGAAATCAAGGAATTTCAGCACATGCCATTTAATTATGTTAAGTGATTTCATTTATTTAAATATCTTATGTTTTATTTCAAATTTAAATTTTAAATTCAAAGAAGTTTTATTCAAAATATATTACTTATCTTTAGGAAGTGATAGAGTTTGAATTAATTATCTTAGGATAGTTGAATTCAGATCAAAGACTTGCCAAAGGATAAGCATATCTATTAAAAAGAAATAAAACCCTAAAGAAGGAGAAAGAAGTTGGCGTGAAAAACCCTAATCTTCCTTGCTTTTGGCGTGAACTCTCTCTCTCTCTCTCATTAATTTCTTTTAGCCAATTTTCACAAGGCGAAAGGATATTTCCTCATTCTCTTGTGATCTTGGGTAGTAAAAGCAACCTAAGAGAAGTACAAAATCAAATTTTGTAACTTCAAACAATAGCCATTACACAATACCGAAAAAGAGAGCTAGCAATCTCGATTTTAAGCCGTCGGTGCAAGTGTGTGGGTGAGAATAGAGGGAGTGGCGTTAAAGGCTGTTCCTTGGCATTGGTGATTGAGACGTAAGGCAGATAAAGTCACCTTAGTTGCTGGGCATCATCAAATTCAATTTTCAAAAGGCATCATAAGTTGTAAGTTATACAACCCTAAAATTGCATGTTTCGATTCTTGCTTTGGATTTGTATGGTATGTATGATGAAAAATTTTTTTTTTCGCTGCGTTATCATCACATTCATACCATGTCATATTCCATCAGTATTGATATAGGATGGTGAAGTTATGGCATATGCATCAAGACAATTGAAGCCTTATAAGCATAATTACCTTACCTAGGACTTAGAACTTGCAGCAATAGTGTCTGCTTTGCAAATATGGCAACATTACCTGTATGGAGAGAAATGTAGGGTTTACACATATCATAAAAGTCTTAAATATCTGTTTATATTTAAGGAGCTTAATTTGAGGTAATGTAGATGGTTGGAGTTGTTTAAAGATTATGACTGCATAGTTGACTATCATCTTGGAAAAGCTAATGCAATAGTTGATGCCTAAAGTCAGAAGATGATGGTAGCTATGATTTTACAAGAGTGTAGGTGGAGATTAACACCAGATGGAGCATTGATAGCTTAACTTAAGACCTGGCCTAACTTAAGGTAAACTATACTTGATGCTCAAAAAGAATATGAAAAGTTGCAAGGAATAATATAGGCCATACAAGAAGGAAACCAATCCAAGTTTGTGATAAAGGAAGATAGGAGTGTCTATTATTATAAGTGGATCTGTGTACCAGATGATAGATAATTAAAGAAGCAATTGTTACATCAAGCACACAACATTGTCTTTACTATTCATTTTAGTGGTAAAAAGATGTACCAGAATTTAAAACAGTTCTATTGGTGGCTAGGAATGAAGAAAGATGTAGTGGAATATGTTTCCAAATGCTTGACCTATCAATAGGTGAAAGCAAAGCATCAACTTCACTTAAGACTATTAAATCCCATTCCAATTCCACAATGGAAATGGGATAATTTTACAATGGATTTTGTTTTAAATTTGCCTCTCACACAAAGGAAACACGATGCAGTATGAGTGATTATTGATAGGTTTACTAAATCAACTTATTTCATACCAATCTAACAAGATTATTCAATGGAAAAGTTAGCAGAACTATATGTTAGTGAAATTGTTCAATTGCATGGAGTACCATTGTCCATAGTTTCTAATCGAGATCCAAGATTTACATCTAGACTTTGGAAGAGCCTGCAAGTAGCTTTGGGTACTTGATATTATTTTAGCATAACATTTCATCCACATATGGATGGACAACTCGAAAGGGTTATACAAATACTGGAAGTTATGCTAAACGAATTTGTTTTAGATTTCCCAGGAAGTTAGGATAAGTATCTTGACTTAATGGAATTTTCATACAACAACAATCACCAAACCAGCATTGGTATGGTGCCCTATGAAGCATTATATGGCCAGAAATGTAAAACTCCTATTTTTAGATAGAATTAATTGAAAACAAAATAATTAGCCCATATATTATCAAAGACATTAAAGAGAAGGTGCAAATTATTAAACAAAGATTGAAAATAACCAATGATAGATAAAAGTCATATGCAGATTTGAAAGAAAAGACATTGAATATCAAGTCGATGACAAAGTATTCTTAAAGATATCTCCATATAGAAAGGTATTATGGTTTAGGAAAAAAAGGGAAACTTAGTCCAAGATTCATTAGTCTATATGAAACCTAGAACAATTAGGGCCAATGGCTTACAGATTGGCACTTCTTGCAGAGTTATCCAAATTGCATGATGTTTTTCATGTCTCAATGCTAAAAAAGTATCGATATGATAAATCTCATTTATTACCCCTATAGAAGATAAAGGGTCAACCTGATTTCTCATATGGTGAAGAGCAAAAGAATATCATGGCTAGGGAAATCAAATAACAAATCCCTTTAATCAAAGTGCTATGACAATACCATGGTATGGAAGAGGTAACTTTGGAACTTAAATTGGCCATGAGAACACAATACCTGTAGGTATTCAGTACAGGTATAAATTTCAAGGATGAAATTCTCTTAAGGGGGAGAGAAATTTGAGGCCTTAACAGGTACCTTAGGAGAGTATACATGTTTAACATGATTAGGGTAGCAATAAGGTGTAGAATGAGACATAAAGGGAATTAATTCAAAAGATTAGAGTATTATGGCAATTTAACTTATACGACATGCACATGCATTATTAGAGGGACTAAAATATTGATTAAATTGAAACAATCTACAAATGTAAGAGATAATTAAGAGAGATAAAAGAAAAGGAGCAAAAAGAATTTTTTTTAGGACACAAAAACAGACTAATAGAAATGAGCCACCTTATTCATTCTAGAAATTGCATGAGAATGCATGAGAAACCAATAGAAATGGGGACAGTGCTAGCTAGAAAACTTAGGATCCAAAATACAGCAAATCCATTTCGAAATTTAACCATTTTCTCTCCATCTAAACACTTTAAATTAAGTTGCATAATTTAGAAAAGAGAGAGAATTTAAGGTTTAAACATTTTGACGTAAATTATCTCTCTGTTTCTACTCTTTCTCTTACTTCATATATGGAAAATTAAAGTTGATATGAGGAATAAATATTTGTTTTTATAATTTAACATGTGTAGAAGAAAAATCTAACAAGAGAAAGGAGAAAGAAGTAGAATAGAGGTAAAGGAGAAATTAGGGCATGTGAGGCATCTACGTATGCCCTAGGAAGATATAAGTGAGATTAATCAACAATCCTATTAATGCATGCTTTTTTGTTAATGTAAAGTACGTAGGGAACTAGTAGTTATTATTCTAAAAGAAAATGGTAAATTTGTCATTGTACATTAAGTCCTACATGATTCTAATTAGGAAGAAAATGTAATTAAGGGTTCAATTAAAAAGAAAAAGAGGAGTTTTTGAGGTTGAAATAGGAAAATTAAAAAATAGAAGGGAGCTAAGTGTGATTTCCCTAAGGTTAGGAAATAAACCAATGGGGAAAGAACACCTAGCTTCCTTAGAGCCTTCTTGAGAAATAAAGAAAAAACTTAAGGATTTTGGGAAGTAAGGTCTGGCCAATTAAAGGAACAAAAGAGCAGCCATCAAACTCCCAAAATAACCCATAAATAACCTTTAAATAACCCACAAAGATCCAACCTTAGCTTAGTAAAGAGAGAATTTAGAGCTTAGCATTTTTCTAAGGTAATAGCTATTTCTTTTCTTCTCTTCCTCTCTTGTTTCTTATAATTAACCATGAATTTAAGGAGGTAAATGAATCATTAAGCATGATCATTTATAACTTTTTTATATAGAAGGGGAGAGAAGCAAAGGTAAAGAGAAAGAAGTGGAAAAAGCTTGAAAGAGGTGTATTATCATAAGGTACATGAACTTTACATTTTATATATGTGTTTTCTCTTGAATATCACATTATGAGGATCTTTTGGATGTTTTTTAATGATGAAAACATGGATATAGGGCTACATGATGCATAAGAGCTAGACTTTTTAGAAGTTTCTTGAGATAGTAAGAATGTGTTTTAGAGTTCACTGGACCTAGTCATACTTTTTTGCCTATAACTTGAGTTATAGAGCTGAAAATTGAGTGATTCTAGGTTAAAAACTAGACTCATAGAGATAGATTTCATATGAAGAGGTCAAAGTTTGGTTTTTCCCTATAAGATGATTAAAAATTAGCTTGAACCCCAATTGAGTTTGCTACCCTATCACTAGGAGTAGTATGTATTGTTTAATGGATATATAAATATTTACAAGCTTAAATGGAATGGTTATTAATGTTTTTTAAACTATAAATATGGATGAGAAACTTTATAAAAGACCAATTTGCCTAAAAAATTCATCTGTTATGTCTAAAATTCATTACAAGGTCGGGCAAGATAGCTTCCTAATTCACCTCGGTAGGTTTACTTTCCATCCCAACCTAAACATTAAGCTACGAGTTAGGCAGAATCAAACATCTCGATAGGGTTCCTTATCAATCCAACTGAGGTCCCTAGCCAACCTAACTGAGATCCCCTTCAAATAAACTGAGGTATTGCTCTGAATGATACATAATTCATCACAATAGTAAGGTTAAACCTTACCCCTATCGAGACACTTCCTACATGTAACTAAATTGAGTTTTAAGCCTTTAAAACAATACCAAAACCCATATAAACATTCTTGAATCTAATTAGAACTAATTAAATATGTAATTAAGGGAAATTGATGGCATGAAATGTATGTGGAATACAAGAATGCAAAGGAAACATGAATATATACATGGATGCTTAAAGATGTATAAATGAACATACACAAATGCACATATGTATATGCATAATTTATAATACTTCAATTAGATGGTGCAAATGCATATATATGTCTATATTAGTGAAATTATACAATGATAGTTAAGTTACACTTTTATAATTATTCATAAACATTTGTATGAATAACTGTTGAATGTGATGAATTGGATATGATGAATTAAATAATATGATAAATGATCAAATGCATACATTTAGAGCTTGGTTGTGGATAGATATTCATGCTTATATGGTATAGATGCAGCTACCATAGTCTTGACCCTATTTGGGTTAAAAGTTTATCCTTATTCAAAATTACAGTTCTGACCCTATTTTGGTCCACATGAATAATACCTTTGGGAATTCACATGATTTCTACCTACAGGTATCTACAACACCCATTATCCACACCTACCGAACTTAGGTAGCCATTCATAAGAAATAATGAATGGTTAAAAGAATGTTAATACTAAATAATGATATGTGATATGTGATTAACCTTGCACTGTAAATCTTATATACGATAATGTTTACCCAATTAATTGTGATATGGTTTCTAATTAATATAAATGTATATTATTATTATTGCATATAGTGTGCTTGAGAATGAAAACTATGAGTTGTTGTTCACATATTTATTGTTCCCTACTAAACTGTATAGCTTAGCTCGAATGATCATATATGCAGGTACTCAAGCTACTACTTTTTAGCAGGGATAAGGTAAATAGCAATAAAGCCAACACCTGAGATAATAGGAAGAGTCAAAGTATGAAGATGTTGATTTTTGTTTCTTGTTTTTGTCATTGTAAATCTCATCTTATGTTAAGTGTTATGGTGTATTTTCTTAGTTAGTGAAACCTTGTCTCTTAAGTGATTTATAACTTTAAGGAAGTTTAATTACCTTTCCACAAAAATATCCCAATTCTCATTGTGAACAAGTTGATCAACATATTGCATATGTTGATCAAGCATACATAATAAATTAAGAACCCAATCAAACTTAAATCATTCATACTCAAACAAAATATTCATATTAATGAAGATCAATTCATACTTGCAATTCTAACAAAATAAAGTTATCTTAGATACATGATGGCAAAGAAAACAAACACGCACAAAGAAGAAGAATAAAATTAATTAAAAAGATAAAGAGGAGAAGAGAATAAATTGTTTGATGACTCCTCAATGCTTTTTTCTTCCTTGGACTGTGCTTTTCTTCATAATCTTTTCTAAATATGATTGGAAGTTATTTGTTAATTTTTCTATATCTAAAACATGGTTATCTTCATGTATTTATAGGCCCAAAGGTGTCTCAATTGGTGTCTTTTTGGGAAAGGGTTGAAATTCTGAAGAGTTGCATGAAAAGTTGCAATTGTTGACCTTTATCACGAGCCAGCACATCCTGTACCGAATTAGACTAGTCAATAAGCTAAGGCTCTGGAATGAGTTGTCACACTTGGAACGCGTTTTCACACCCTCAATTTGCTTTGTAAGTCATTTCAACACAGCACGAGTTGACACACCAAGTCCCTATGATGAGTTGGCATACCTTGTTATAAGTTGGCACAACCTTTTGAGTTCCTTAAAGATGTTTTTCTTCTATTTTTCAACAAAAATCCCTTTAATTATGCTTAATTGAACCCAATTAGGCACATTTAACCTACAAAACAAAGAAGATATAAAAAATAACCTAAAACATAACAAAATACATAAATTAACTAAAAAAATAATGCAATAGCACATAAAATAACTATGTTAAATTTCATGGCATCAAATTTCCCCACACTCAAACCTTGTTTTCCCTCATCAAACAAGAATACAAAAATCTAAGTGAGAGAACTAAAAAAAAATCATTTTCCTTCCAAGTAAGAAAAGAGTTTCCCTAAGAATCATCTTTAAGATGAGAAAATGCTTGGAATAAGATAGCCAAATAATTAGTTCCTAATGCTCAACAATGATAGAGTAGACAAGTTTCTTAGCATAGGTAATAAATTTAACTACTATCTTAAGTTATTAAAATCAAAATCAAGAATATAGAGTCAATAATCTAAGCAAACTATTCAACTAGGATGGACAATCTTCAAACTTAGAGATTCAAGAATAACCATAGCCATTGGGACAAGGAAAGCTCACACATTAACTCATAATTCTCATGGAATTTTTAGAAACTTATAAATTTTTCTAATAAAATATCATTTTTATTGTTTTGTGGGTGTATTTTATTCTTTATCCCACTTTTTTCTTTCCAATCATGCTTAGTAGGTGCATTTTATGCTCCATCCCATAAGATGACTTGTTTTTTCTTTTTTTTTCTTTTTTTTTCTTTTTTTATTTTAAATGCTTATTCATTATTGAAGATTGAGCAATAGGTATTATGGCTATAGTTGCCTTAAGATCATAAAAGCTCTTAAAGCAATAAACTTAAATCATGCCATCCTAATTTGCAAGTATAGCTAGAAAATTGACTAAACATCTTAATAATTTGAAAATAAAAACAAAAGATAGTAAGAAAAACTTAAAACTATATTACATGAAACTTAAGATTATACTAATTGAACATTAAAAATAAGCTAATGACATGGCATTAAATTGCACTTAATCATGCTAAAATAATCTTAGATAAAACTACTTGAAATTAAAGACAGAAAAGACAAATGCATAAACATGCATGAACTTAGCATAACACTATGCATATACAAAACAAAAACTTAACACTAAACACATGTAACAAAAACATAAACATAAAATAAACACAAACATAAACAAACATTCCTCCCCCACACGTATACTTCACATTGTCCCCAATGTGAATCCAAAATAATGAAAAGGAGAAGGAAAATAAATGCTTCCTTTAGTCTCCTGAAGGAGAAGGGAGTGAAAAGCTAACAACAGAGGCCGCTTGAGCTATAAAAGTATCCACTTTGTGTTCCAACCTCCTTTGCCTTCTTGCAAAGTTTCTTTGCATAGTCTCCATCGAATTTAACTGTCTTTGAATTGCTTATTGGCCAGCCAATACTTTCTCCCATATCCTTGAAGATCCACTAAAGGCACCATGAGTGTGTCTATGAAAAGGATCATAGGTAGGCCTACTAGCACCCTCATAGTATTGTGCTGGAAGGATGGCTAGTGCACAATGAGTTTCTCCTTTTTGAGGAACACTAAAATCATATCCTCCCTTCTTTTCACTTTCTTTTTTCCCTTTTAAACTCTCTCTTGAGGTGGTAGTGGTGGCTCAAATCCCCTCCAACAATGATAACATACAGGGATGAACCACATAGATGCATCTACTACTTCACCTCTAATCAAAGTATATTTTGTAAAATAAGTACACTTAAAAACACGGGTAAAGTCAGTCAAATCATAATCCAAGGTTTTAGTAATAATGGTCACCATATGACCATAGGTAAAAGGGCTATCTTTCTTAGCAGTACATGCAAGCAATTGATTAAAAGTCCAATAAGTCTAACAAACTTGCTTATTATTATAAATACACCACATAAGGAACAAATCTTGAAAAATGACACTATTAAATTTAGATTCGTTAAAAATCACACATGCAAGAACTTTATGTAAAAACTAGAATTTTAAATTCTTAATAAACATAGCTTAACCCTTTTTAGGCTAAAATGGGATTCTTAAGTCAGTTAAAAAAGTCCAAAATTCATGCACATCAAAGTCTTTAGGAGGATCACACAAATCAACTCTCCTAAATCCAAACACCTTATGCACGAAGGAATAAGTAAGCGTATGGTTGTCTTTTAACAAATGAAATTCAAACACCTTAGAATCATTCTCATTAACCTCTAAAGTAGTGAAAAATTCTAATACTAAGTGAATGTAAGTAGGCTATTTCATAGAAAGAAATCTAGCAAGACCATATGAAAGTAAAAGATTATTTAGAGTTTCAAGCATACCCAAATCATTCAAGAGGCTATTAGAAAGATCCTTATAAGCCATTATTCCTCTTCATTTAAGAGAAACAAACCTAACGCCTTCTTGTGAAGCAATGGCAAATGGGACCTTATACATTGAAGTATAATCTTTATCATAAGAACCTTTCTCTTGAGGCCTTAAGGATGTGGAACCTTTTATTCTTGGCATCTTGAGTGGTGAAATGAAGAAAACTCAAAAGAAAAATAGAGAAACACCTATGGTGATGAATATGTGAAAGAGAAAGATAAATAAAATAAGAACAAAAAATGGAGGCTTAAGAGAAATAAGTGAGAGAAAAAACTAAAATAGAGTGGAGAAGAAAAAGGAAAAAGAGTAGTATTTAAAGAGAAATAACTTCTTTGGTAAATGCAAAAGTCTACTATAATAAAGAAAATAGAGACTAATATTTATAGGGAAGGAAATTTTCTAAAAAATGATGAGAAAAATGAGGAGAGATATGACTCTTAAGGGGAAAAGACACACCCCTTTAGGGTTTCTCACACCTTTTTTAAAATACTTGGGAAAAGAAACTAAAAATAATGATAAGAAATAAATACTAAAAATAAAAAATAAAATATGCATTTAAGAGACTTAAAATAGAGAAAAAAATCAACCAGAATTGATGTTGTCACGAATTGACACATATGGAATAACTTGGTACGATTGCTTTCTAGAACAACTCAACACATATGTTACAACTTGTCTTAGAAGTGATCCTTCATGAATCGGCATGACAATTGATGACTTGATACATAACTGCCTAGGATGACTTGAAACAAAAGTTGGCACGATCCCTAAGACGGTACTTTGACTCTTTGTAATGAGTCAGCACAAGTGTTATGACTCGTCACACCCTACCTAAAAACTAAAAATTACAAACTTTCAAAAATTCAAAGAAAACATTAGACTATCAAAATAATGTGTAAATAAGAAATAAAAACACAAAAAGCAAATAACAATCATATTTATAAAAATACTAAAACTACTAAAAACTAAAAATGTGGTTAAAGGAATACTTAACAAAACTAAACGAGGTAACCTAAATTACTAGATATATTCAACTTCCTCATCCATGATAATTATCCTCAAATTGATATGCGTAACTATCTTTTCTATCATAAGGCTTAGTAGGCTCTAACCTCAAACAATCATTCAAAACATCCTCAACACACTCATCAATAATATATAAAGAATCAATTCTATTAACACTTTATATTGGTGAAGATCTCATCACTTTAAAAACATCAAATTTCACACTTTCATTATTCACTTCTTAAGTAATCTTGCCTATTTTCATATCAATAATAGCACCAACTATAACTAAGAAATGTCTCCCAAATAATATCGGAATTTCTAAGTTTGCTTCCATATCTAAAACAACAAAATCTACTAGAATGACAAAAATACCTACCTTAGTGGGCACATTTTCAATAATACCCAAAGGATGAGTAATAGTTTTGTTAGCCATAAACAAATACATGCTAGTAGGCTTTAGTTCACCTCAATCCAACCTCTTATAAAAATAATAAGGTATAAGACTAACACTAACACTAACATCACAAAGAGCTTTTTCAAAAGGCACACCACCTATAACATAAGGAACTGTAAAACAACTCAGATCTTTTTACTTAGATAGAGATTTAAAGTATATAGCTTTGGATTCCTGCACTAATAAAACTAAACCATACTCTTCTATCTTACTCTTGGGTGTTGTAATATCCTTTAAAAACTTTCCCCAAGAAGGCATACCTTTTAAAACATCTATAAATGGAATAGTTATAGTTATATCTTTATGATAATCTAAAAACTTGCCAAATTGCTTATCCAAATTATGCCTTAAGAATTTTTAAGGAAAAGGCAGAGTTTTAAGATCTACTTTAGGTTCATCCTTTTTATTAGCTTTGTCATCTTTCTTTTTATCTTATTTGTGCTTAACAACATCATTATTAACAACAATCACATCATGCACAATAGAATTGTTAGATTTACCTTTAAACTCATAATCTTGAGTTAGTACATTTTTACCTCTTACCTCTTTATTGTCAACCTCTTTACCACTTCTTAGTGTAATTGCATTACAAGTCTCTTTGTGTGGGAACTCGGGTTGGTTAGGTATCTTTCCCATAAGCTAAAAACTTAAAGAGATTTGCTGAATAATTTGGGTCTCTAAAATTCTATTATGGGTCACAAGTTGTTCAAACTTTGTATTAACTTGCTTGAACTGCTCATCATTATTTTTATTGGTGGTAATTTTTTTGTTAATAAATTGTTCAATAAGAGATTCAAGATGGGATTTTGGTTGTAAGGGATTGAATGATGGCTTCATGGGAAAACTAGGTGAGTTTTGTAGTCTAGGTATGGGGTTACTTGAAGGATTGAGTTGTGATGAAATATTAGACTAAGAAAATCTAGGGTTGTTCCTCCATTGGGGATTATAAGAATTAGAGTTTAATCATCCCTTTTGATTGAAACTGCCTTAAATGTAATTGGCTTCTTCATTGTTACTCATCATACATTGTGTGTAGGAGTGAGATCCTCCACACAACTCGTAAACAACATTAGAATTATCAATGGAATTAACTTGGGATTTATGACCGGATGCTAGCAAGTGTACTAGATCGGCTAGTAATACAGGAAAATATAGATTAAGACCCTAAATATCGTACCCAAGGGAACATGGATTGCTAAAAATAATATCTACGTATGAATTAAATTAATCCAAGATTGTTTCCCAAATGTTTTTAATTTAAAAGCAAAAATTAAACAAAATAAACAATGAAACAAAACAAAAGCTAAAACATGAAATAAAAACAAAGCAATAATTGGAATTCTCTTACTAAAGAAACTATCCACCTTAACTTTCATTGTAATGACTTAAATTCAAAGGAACACCAGTGATTATGAAGAATTCAGATAAATAAAACCAAATAACTTTACTCAAGATTATCATTCCAAGCATCAAAATTCCCTTATTCAAAATAATTCAACACTTAGCATAAAGGTTTGAATTAATCCTCCTAGATGTCTATTAAAGCCTTTTTCAAGAGATTTAACTTTCACCTATTCTTAGTTCTTCCTCTCTTAGTATTAACCAATAAAATTAACACATAATTATTTCATATTTCGGATAATAATCATGTATAAATATTAAAGAGTTAACCCAAGAACATGCAAATAATTAACTATGTCAAAATCAATTTTTAGTTATTTATTCAATAAACCAACAATCAATCTTAACACAATCAAAGATAAGAATATGCTTAAAACCAAGAAATAATCAACCGATATTGAAATTAAGCTCAAAATAAGGTCATAACAATGAAAATATAAGTTTTCAATAATCCATTAGCAAAAGAAGAAAAACTACTTCCTAAACATATTTAAAAACTAAAACAAAGTTGAAAAACTTAAGCAAAATCGAAAGGAAAACTAAAAATAGAAAAACTAGAAAAACAAAGTAAAACTAAAATTAAGAATTCTTCTAATTGGTCTCTAATTGATTCCCCCTCTTTGGTGTTTAGAGTTGTCTATTTATAGGTAAAATATGTTGTAGATTCCTTCTTAAACTCCAGACGTAAAATAGGAAGTGAACTCTGCTCAAATAGGAAGCTCGAGGAAATCCTTCGCGAAGTGGGAGTCTTCAGCACGTGGCCACGCCCTTCCCATTGCATTTTTACACGTGGTCACATGTCCATTAAGCTTTCCTCACATATGGTCACGTGTGGACTAGCCTTGTGTTACACGTGGTCACGTGTCTTCTTAGGTTTCTTCATTTGTTCTTTTACATGGCCATGGATCTTCAAGCTTTACTCCTTCACGTGGGCACGTCTCCTCACTTCCTTCTTCCAAAAACTCTTTCACGTGGCCACTTAATTCTTTTAGCTATTTTACCCGTGGCCATGCGTTTGTCTTCTGGACTTCACAATAATATCTTAACATGAATTTTCCAAATTTACAGTTTTCACCCAAATCTTCTTGCTTTTTTACAATTAAGTCCTTTTTCTTGCAAATTATCCCTAAAAAACACCAAAATTTACAATTAACTCCAAAAACATAAAATTAACCAATTAAACTCAAATCTAACCTAATTAACACAAAATTAACCTAATTAAACACCTAAAAACATACTAAAAACACTATATAAATCACCATTATCAATTTACTTACCAATTTGGTGAGTGCATCTACCTTTGTTGTCAATAAGTTAATGGTATCAAGCTCTAAGACTTCTTTTGCTTTAGTCATAGTTGGCTTATCTCTCATGTACCTTTGTGATGCAAGTTCCTCAAGCAAAGTGACCCTTCTTTTATTGTCTTATCCATCCATTGAGGCTGCATTAACTATATTTCTAATTTTATCCATCAAACCATTATAAAGGATTTGAGGAATCATCCAATCGGGCAAGCTATGTTAGGATATTACCTTTGTAGTTCCTTAAATATCTCCCGTACTACATATATTGTCTCATTTGCATGTTGCCTAAAGGTTGTAATCTCATTTCTAAATTTTGCCATCTTGTGGGGTGGAAATTACTTATGTAGAAATGCTTGCTTCAATTGATTACATATAGTATTAAACTCATTAGGCAAACTAGCCAGCTATAATTGTGCCTTATCTTTGACTAAAAAAAGGAATAGCCGAAGTCTAATTACGACATCTATAACTCTATTTATTTTAAATGTTTCACACATATATGTGATCATAAGGATCTTCTCCTTGGAGACCACTAAACTTATTATTTTGGACTATTTGGATTATACTAGACTTTATCTCGAAGTTATTATTGGCAACCATAGGTGCCACAATTGTTAGAGAGTATGCCCTAGAGCCCATGTAAAAGGGATATATTTCATATGTATGAATTCATATTCTTCAAAGGCATCATTCATTTATTAATGCTATGTTTAAATACATGAGTTTGTAAATCTAAAATTAATAAATAAAGTCCTAGATATTATAAACACAATGTAAAGGCAATCATGAAAGTGTTCATGGTATGAGATGTCTATTGCATGCAAATGTGTTAATATCTAAATATCCCTAGTCATAGAATTAATAAGACAGGACATTGTTAATTCAGATAGACTAGCACATGTTATGCTTATTCAATGGTTCAGGTAGTGGTTTTCATAACTGTGATTATGGAAGATAACCAAATCTAACTTGTGGATGCTTGTTAAAAGAACAAGTTCATTAGAGACCTGCAAAGAGAATCCTTACATGGATATTAAATCTATGACAGTGAGGAATCTCTTCATAGCGGTTATGCAAGTATCCTTAGACTTGGGATCACCAAAGTTATCTTAAGTAGAAAGTGGTATATTTTGACTCCATAACTAATTACTTCCAACTGGGGGTGAACATAGTTAGGAGATTGGGTATATCATGACCTACTTGAAGCTAGTTGAGTGATCGACAAAGTATTCACCATCCTATATTTATTAAGGGAAGTTATCTCGCATGATTCTATAATTGGGTAATTAAATCTAAGTATATGCACAAAGGACCTAGTTTGTAGGTTTTGTGCATAGTCTTTTGTGAAAGGACTTAAATTGGATTTAATTGAGCTCAAATAAATTATTAATAATTTTAGAAGTCCAATTAATATTTCTCTAGTAATTTTAAAGAGCCCAATCCTATTATGAAGTTGAATTTTTAATCTAACTATAAAAATCCAAGTGATAGGGTTTTAGGGTTAAGTGTGAACAATTAAGAGAAAACATTTTTCTCTCCTTTCTCTCAACCCTAGCCTCCACTCCCCTTGCTAGCATCTAGGGAATTTCAGCCAGCCCTTGTTCTTTTCCTTTGTTGGTTAATTCCATTTTTCTCTAGTGTGGATTACTCATTGGAGGTGTTCGATTTTGGACACTGTGGTTTACGACAACCCGGTGAGAAGGAAAATCAACTATATAACAAAAATCAAAGGTGATTTTTATTATTCTCATTAATATGTATATTGTAAATTCATGGCAAGATCATATCTATTGGTTAAAAATTTTTAATTCTGCTTATGTATGAGATGCATGTAACTGATAATCCCCAACAAAAATTCCCTCAAAACTCCTCGAAATATGAGGCACATCAAAATCTCCCAAAGTACGCCTATCTTTTTCAGCCATAACGTTTGAACTTTAGTCCTCCTCTTCTTATTGTTGTCTTTGATCTCTACGCAAAGCATTAAAAGATCTATCAATTTCAGAATCAAATAGAAGAAGACTACCTTTACTACTGCTACTATGGAAAAAAAGAAAATACAAATTAAACTAACTATTACAAACTAAAACAAACAAAAGGCCTAAATTAACTTTTTTCCTTCCTAAGTTAATAAAAACAATCACTTATTTTTGACTCCCAGCAACTATGCCAAAAACTTGCTATGGTGTATTTTCTTAATACCCTAATCTTTAGAACTTAGATAGGGTGAGAAGGGTGTTAAACTCTAGGATCAATTTTATGTTTAAGTGTCATCTTGTATTAATAGATTAGATACTAGGATGTCTCGCCAATAATAAATAAAATGGGATTAATTGTACTAAATTCTTACTTACTAATCTAATTAACTACTCTAAATTGTGACTTTAAGCAATCAATATAAGCACTAGAATTACAAGACATTAGTTAATCTTATAAGAATTCAAACAAACATATAAGCATGCAATGAATGGAGAATAAGTCTACAATCCCTAAATACTAATCTTATTGTCAAATAAGGGCATGCCCATCTAGAGTCCATAACACTCTTATGTCATTATGGAGATAGATGAGAATCATAAAGTTCTATGCCTATTCTTAAGCTCCTAAAAGTGAAAACCTTGTCTCCTAAGTGATTTCTAACTTTAATTAAGTTTAATTACCTTTCCAACAAAATGTTCCAATTCTCATTGTGAACAAATTGATTAACATATTACATATGGTGATCAAGTATACATATATGTGATCATAAGGATCTTCTCCTTAGAGACCACTGAACTTATTATTTTGGACTATTTGGATTATACTAGACTTTATCTTGAAGTTATTATTGGCAATCGTAGGTGCCATAATTCCCTCAAAACTTCTCAAAATATTAGGCACATCAAAATCTCCCAAAGTACGCCTATCTTGTTCATCCATAATGTTTGAACTTTAGTCCTCATCTTTTTGTTGCTGTCTTTGATCTCTACGCAAAGCATGAAAAGTTTTATCAATTTTAGAATCAAATAGAAGAAGACTACCTTTACTGCTGCTACTATGCAAAAAAAGAAAATAACAAATAAAACTAACTATTACAAATTAAAACAAACAAAAGGCCTAAATCAACTTTTTTTCTTCCTAAGTTAATAAAAACAATCACTTATTTTTGACTCCTAGCAACTATGCCAAAAACTTGATACAATGTATTTTCTTAATACCTTAATCTCTAGAACTTAGATAGGGTGAGAAGGGTGTTAAACTCTTGGATCAATTTATGTTTAAGTGTCATCTTGTATTAATAGATTAGATACTAGGACGTCTCACCAATAATAAATAAAATGGGATTAATTGTACTAAATTCTTACTTACTAATCTAATTAACTACTTTAAATTGTAACTTTAAGCAATCAATATAAGCACTAGAATTACAAGACATTAGTTAATCTTATAAGAATTCAAACAAACATATAAGCATGCAATGAATGGAGAATAAGCCTACAATCCCTAGATACTACTCTCATTGTCAAATAAGGGCATGCCCATCTAGAGTCCATAACACTCTTATGTCATTATGGAGATAGATGAGAACCATAAAGTTCTATGCCTATTCTTAAGCTCCTAAAAGTGAAACCCTTATCTCCTAAGTGATTTCTAACTTTAATTAAGTTTAATTACCTTTCCACCAAAATGTCTCAATTCTTATTGTAAACAAATTGATTAACATATTATATATCACTACAAAAAAACTGCAAATTAGCGACGGACAATTTCGTCGCTAATTACATGTTTTCCGTCGCTAATTAAATTAGCGACACCGCGACGAAAAGTCGCTAAAAGGCTAGTCGCTAATATATTAGCGACGGAATTCAAAATCAGTCGCTAATTTAGCGACGAAAAATGTCGTAGCTAATTTTTTTCCGTCGCTAATTTATATTCCTAATTAGTCGCCGAATTATAATAATACTTAGCGACTACATTTTCCGTCGCTATTTCAGTCGCTAAATAAATTCTTAAATTAGTCGAGACAAATATAATAATAATTTGTTTGCGACAAAATTTTCATCACTAAACCGTCGCTAATAAATATTCATAAAATGCAAATAAATCGAAAATTAACTACGCAAAATAACATCAAATTTCATCGCAATTCATTTATAATATTTTATTATTACTATTATAAAATTCAAAATTTAATTTATATAAATAAAATTTTTCAAATATTATTAATTTAAAAAATATAATATCATAAAAGTAAATTAAATTGTGCAATACTTTACAAATAATTAGAAAAAAATTCAAACTAAATAATACTACAAACAAATTTTTATACAATATGCTACAAAAACAGCTGGGCATCCAATCCTGATGTTGGCTCATCCATGAATACTATAGATGGTCTCGATGCATAGTTAATTTCAACAGCTAATACTTGCCTGTTCAGCTTCATTTTTGTAAACCAAAAGATCCTGCAAGAAACTCAGATATTACAAGACAGAATTTGAAAATTTCACTAAGTAGAAATGTCAAGCAAAGATAATGGTAAATAAGAGGATGAAGTTGGGCATTTCACCACAGCACCAGTGACAAGTATATAGAAGTCTGTCGGTGCCTCACTTACCAACTCCAGAGATTGGTTTGCCAAAAGTTCTTCTTCTGGCTGCAACAATACTTTCTGTAACCTAAGATAATTAAGAGAAATGAAAGACAGTGAAAAAATAGGGGAATGTGCAGAAAATTCCAAGTAAAATAGTTTCCAGAACTCTATATTCAGTGTAGCAAAATACCTGCAACATTTTAATCCTATTAGATCACCATCATTTATGCAAAGCAGATCTTGATAAAGATAAACAAAATTTGAATTCAAAATTGTTATATGATGTGGCTTCAGTGTGCCTACTTATCATTTCTATGCTTTTGATGATAAGAGTAAGGGCTTTTCAGTGAAGATGTTTATTTTGTGCCAAAAATACTGCAATAGATTTAAACCTCGTATAACTATCTTGTATCCCCATTTCAAACCCAAGCACAAAAAGAACAAAAGTAGTTTTTGATGTACTCACCTGACTAGAAGAGCATTCAGAAGTCCTGCAGAAAAGAAATTATTGTCACATGCTAGTTAAAGAGCAAAATAGCACAAGCACAAAAAGAAAGAGGAGAAAGAGCAAAATAGCAATAAATACCTTACATAAGCAATCAGCAACTTTTAGTTTAAGGAAAGATAAATCTCAATTTTTTTTTTAAATCAAGCATGTTAGACTGCAATTGCAGAGAACCACTCCCAGAACCTATGTTCAAGTCAAATATGATATATTGAGTAGAGTAACCTAAATGGTGAAAATAAGTCAGCTTATCGTTGGTTGAGTAGCAGCAATCTGACTAAATCCAACCATAAGAGACTGTAATCTCTCACCCGCATGAGTTCTCTTCTCAAGTTACTTCAATTTTCACTTAAACCAACATCTCACTTTTGAACGTTTTCGACCGCTCCAAGAGATGTAATTATTTATAGCGTTTCTATTAATGATAGTATCCCATTTAGCTTTAGCTTTAGATTTCCTTTCTTCTCAAGTCTTTTCATTGTGCACCATTAACCTATCAACCCCCTTAAGTGCATTTTGACCATTACAACCAAATACTGAAAATTTAATTTAGGCATGTAGTCAGGGGTTGGCTTCATTGGGGAAAGGATTCACACGAGACTATATAAATTAAAAGTAGGAACGATAAAAGAAAGGTTAAAACTAAACAGGAAAAATAGTTCAATCATAAACAAGGGTCAAAACACAAATCTGCTTTCAGAAAAGGGAAGTGGCAGCACAAGACTTCTAACCTTTACATAGTCAGGAACCCAATATGTCTGTTTGTTGTTTTCCAGCAACTGCGCTTTCAGTTCTTCCACTTTAACAAACCTGGGGCAGCGAAGTTAATACTACAGCTTCACCAGAATTACCAGAAAAAAAACTAAAAAAATAAGAGTAGAAACCCAGATAATAAGAAAATTATCATTAACAGTAGCAGATTCATTGATGCAGTAAAAGAAATTTGGAGAAGAATTATATTGATTTCATCTTCAACTATGAAATGTAGGTTTTTGATTGATTTTTTCTATTTAGGAACTTTAGGTTTACAACCTCTTTAGGAATCCAGCTTTACTATTTCTTCTCATCCTATTTAGTTTAAATTTAGATATTTCCATATAATTGATTCTCTATCTTATTTAATTACTAATGATATTATCAAGAAATTACTATATTCAATACCATTTGATAATTACTTTAATATCTTGTCATAGTCAAACAGGAAATACCAAGTTTTATCAAGGAAAAGAATGAATAACTACAATAAAAGGACCAGTGGATAATGTTATAAGGGCAATACAAGGACTAATGAATAACTACTGCTTTCATATATTCGTCATCTACAAAGTTTCTTCTCAAAGCAAAATAAAATAACAGCACTTTCACTTTTCAAAGCATATTATATTTCATTTAGTTAAGACACTAAAACATCAGTACAACTAAATTTCGGATATCTTTCTATGAAGAAATTATTAGAAAAGTCCCTAAAATAAGAATTTTAGCCTAAATATGTATAGCTAAATTACACCAACATAGCAATTCTCCAAAACTGAACTTTGGGTTTCTTCAGTTTGTAAAATTAAAACAAAAAAGTTAGAATCACTTTTGAGATAAACAAAAGATAGATCAGTTAAAAAATTAAGCTAAAAACAAATAGATAATCATATATAAACCAAATTCATAATAGATAATCATATATAACCCAAAATTTTATTAAACACATGCAGTTAATTTCAAATAAAGAGACTTAGGAATGAACCAGCCAAGTAGCCAAGTATAAATTTTCTATATCAACCTTCAGAATCAGAATATTCAACTTGCTTTGCATAATCCAAGAATTAAAGAAAGAACACTTAAATGACTGCATTTGCCATCTTAACCATAAAGTCAACAGCAATCATCTTAACATCTTAACCATCTTAACCATAATTTTCTATATCAACCTTCAGAATCAGAATATTCAACCAGTCCCTGCATTTGCCATCTTAATCTCACACCAAAATGACTGCATTTGCCATCTTAACCATAAAGTCAACAGCAACACTTAAAGGCAAGATCTCAAAAACTCATCATGCACCCATAAGTCCAGCTAATCAGTTGGCAATGCAATTTTAGTAATTAAAATTTTCAAAAGTATAGCCATTCTAATTTTAATAATAGAAAATACAAGTTAGAGAGTCATGATACAAGACCACCAGCAGAAAAGAACGGGGTCTACTACAGCAGCAAAGAACAGAATCTGAAATTAAAAATTACTCTATAATTCAGGTTTGATTATGTAATTAACCCTTCAATTTCCATTAGTTTTAATGAAAATATTTAATAGAGTGCTTAAATTGAAAGAATATTTGTTACATGAGACTAAATTTGTAAGAATTTCTTTGCTAGACCTGCAATTTATTGTTAATATTGACCTATCTAAGGTGTGCTCATGCCTAGTCTTTATTGGTTTTAAAATGACAGTATGAACTGTTGTTTTTAAAATTTTCACATACATCTATCATCAAGACTCAATTTATTGTTAATATTGTTAATAATCATGAAAAATCAACTCTCAGATGTTCCATGAATCTAACTTGCTTCTACTTTTTCTTTTAGTCAGACTTATATATATATATAGAAGAGCAAGAGCAAACCTTGATTGCCATTTGGCCACCAAGGCTTCTAGCAACTTGGATGCATTACTAGATTCCATAGACAAAATAGCTGTCCTCATCTGATAGAGAAAAATAAATGTGCTAATCAGAAAAATTGGGGCATGACTTTTTGACTTTCCAGTATATTTCTGCAGGAAAAATTAAGTTGAGATGGGCAAAAGCATGAAAAGTTGTACAAGAAAATAAGCAGGCTACTTGAGCATTTTCTGTTTCCAATTGAAGTATTTGATTCAGAATTTGGTTTCGCAAGATTTGGTTACAAGAAATACAAGCCAAGAAAACATGAAGTCCCATTTCAATGTGATTTCCACGTCTGTCAACAAACCCTTTGGAGCTAGCAAAGCATTCAACATGTGATGAGAAATAAGAATAATGTCTAAAACTACTATACTAGACATATTTTTTACGTAATTGGAAACCTTCCAGAATGTTTTACACTTTCTGCGACTAGGAGACATTAAACAAAAAGACTAAACTAACAGCCAAAGTATGCCTTAAAATTGATCATAATCTAGTGAATTTTTTTATTTATATTAGGTCTTGAAACAAAAAGTCTATGTGAATGATAACAAGCTTAAAAGCACACAAGAAAAGAACATCAAACTAAGGAGCATTCCTTTTGGTATCAGTAGAAAAAGTCAGGAAGTCGACAAATTAAGAGCCCCAGCTGAGAGCATTTTATTAAACTAGAGAAAGAATTAGTAATTGTTTCCTTGATGACCATTTCATTGATATTGCAAGCAAATAAATTCCACGAATTCACTTACCAAATGGAGTTAATTTTTTTCTGCATTATGTTCTCTTTCCTTCGGTCCCTGTGCTCGCCGGAACACCACCGGCATGGGAACCAAAAACATCGGGAGGTAGCCGGCATTGAGAGGAGACCCACGGAGGTGGTCACGTGCTCCAAAGCCTCACCGTTCGATCGAAATCTACTCAAGAACCGTGAACTTCTCCTTTCTCCTATATATTCATTTTCGGCGAGTAAGGAGGACCGAAGGGCACCAGGAGGACCTTCTCGCCGCCGAGACTTCTCCGGTGTTGGTCATATTACCATTCGCCGTCACTGGTTGCTGGAATGAGGCAAGACAAACTTCAACCAAGGGAGAGATCAAGCGGAAAAGCCACACCGGCGGGGAGAGACGATGACGGCAAGGTGATTGACGCCGGTGGGAACGCGTCGGCGTTAGGAATCGGCGGTAGGTGGCGTCGCCAGTTCTCCCCTGGTTTCTGCCCCTCTCTCTCTCCCATCCCGATTCTTCCTCTCTCCTGCGCCCCTCTTTCTTCTTCCTTTTTTTTTTATTTTTTGTTTTTGTACTTAACCCGAAAATTCTAGGGACCCTTAGAATTGAACCTCACTTATTCTTATTATTAACAACTAATTTAATTACTTTACTTTATTTATTAGTATTATCAATATTATTATTGTTATTCTTATTTTTAACCATTTATTTTTTTTATTTTTTTTGGATCATTTCTGAAATCGGATCGATCCAACCATATTATTCGATTCTTTATGATTCGGGACGTTACAACAACTCTCTCTATTCCTCCTTCATCTGTACCCTCCATTTGTCTCGCTGTTCTTACTGGAATTAAATATAAAATGTAAAAATTAAATAATTTTAAAAACAAAAATTGATTTAGAACTTCAAAAATTTTCAGATTGGAGAAATAGATCGGTAAAAATTAAACATCAACAAACAAAAAAATTAACAAACAAAATAAAAAATACAAAATTTTAATTGAAACTATGAAAAATTAAACATCATCAATATAAACCCAGGAAAATAAAATATAACCTCTACATACACCGCTACCAAATTAACAGACCCAAACAAAAATGTGCTCAAAAGCTAAACACCTAATCTTCACCGTCCAAAATTAACAACAAGGAGTTTTGAATGTACTCACCAAAAATCAGGCCAATCTAGCGGTAATATTTTTCCGATCGTCTTCGTATACAAAACTAGTCATTACGTAAAAAATCTAGAAAACAACCTTTTTTTTGCAAAAAAAACTGAACTTACAGATCTTAAAAACAAATTTTCACCGTCCAAAATTAACAACAAAGAGTTTCGAACGTACTCAACAAAAATTAGACCGATCTAAAGGCAAATGATTTTCCGATCGTCTTAACATACAAAATTGGTCATTATGTACAAAATCCAGAAAATAGCATCTTTTTTGCAACAAAAATTGAACTTACAGAACTTAAAAACTAATCTTCACCGTCCAAAATTAACAACAAGTAGTTTTAAATGTACTCACCAAAAATCAAGCCAATCTAATGGTAAATAATTTTCCGATCGTCTTCGTATACAAAACTAGTCATTACGTAAAAAATCTAGAAAACAGCCTTTTTTTTGCAACAAAAACTGAACTTATAGATCTTAAAAACTAATCTTCACCGTCCAAAATTAACAACAAGGAGTTTTGAACGTACTCAACAAAAATTAGGCCGATCTAAAGGCAAATGATTTTTCGATCGTCTTAACATACAAAATTGGTCATTATGTAAAAAATCCAGAAAATAGCCTCTTTTTTGCAACAAAAACTAAACTTACAGAACTTAAAAACTGATCTTCACTATCCAAAATTAACAACAAGGAGTTTCGAACATACTCACCAAAAATAAGGTCAATCTAACGGCAAATGATTTTTCGATCGTTTTCGTATACAAAACTGGTCATTACGTAAAAAATCCAAAAAATAGCCTCTTTTTTGCAATAAAAATTAAACTTACAGACCTTAAAAACTAATCTTTATCGTTCAAAATTAACAACAATGAGTTTTGAACGTACTCACCAAAAATCAGGCTGATCTAACGGCAAATACTTAATCGTTGAATCTTTACGTACACTATTCCATATAAAAGCTATTCAATGTGTGTGTGTGTGTGTGTATATATTAGAAAATTTATTCATTTAGAAAAATAATAGAAATTAAATTGAAGAAATTAAATTAGAAAATTTATTCATTTTGACTTGTTTGAGTTTAAGTCTTGGATTGAACTCTATTGTCTTATTCAACTAAATAATAAATTAACCTTAAAATCATATACGTATTAAATTGAAACGGTGGAGAGATGTGAGGGAATAGAAAATATTATTTTTATATGTAAGGTATATTTTTGAAATTACTAAAATGTCCCTACCAAATTTCATCATTTTATCCTTGTATTCAAGGATAATTTTATAAATATATATGTTAAATTTTTTAATAATTTAAAATTTGCTCAAAATTTTAACAAAATAAAAATAAATTATAAATTTTTCATAATCATTTTAAATGAAATAATAAACTTTATATTATTATTATAAATTTAATATTTGATTTAAATTTTATAAAATAAAAATTAATTACAAATTTTTTTATTATTATTTTAAATGAGATAATAAATTTTATATTACTATTTTATAAATATTGACTTTTATTAATTTTCATAATGTGATAATATAATAATTATAACAAGTAGTTTATTATTATCAAAAATATAAATTTACTAAATAAATAATTTAAATTTTGAAATAATTGATAAAAAATTATTACCAAATTATAATATAATTTAAAAATTTTTGTTTCAAAATAAAATATCAATTTCATATGATCTATAATAAAAAAAATCCATGAAATAGTAAAAACTATTTTTTATTTTATTTGCGACGGATTAGCGACCACTTAGGTTCGTCGCTAATATTTTAAATGAGATCTAATACAATTAGCGACAAAACTTTCGTCGCTAAATCATCGCAAAAAGTGGCGCGATTTTTTCCCTCCAAAATTATTGACTAAAATATGCGTCGCTAAATTTTCTAGTACTAATTTTAAAAATAAAAAATTAAAAAATTCGCGACGGTAATTTCGTCGCTAATGCCGTCGCGTAATTTTCCCGCAAATAATTAGCGACTGTTTATTAATTCCATCGCTATTTCGTTGCAAAAAAATGAAAAATAACCTTCCCACGACGGAATTGTAAAACAGTCGCTAATTCGTCGCTAAATTTGCGACGGAAATATGGCCGTCGCTAATTTTAGTCGCTAAATGATAGTTTTTTTTGTAGTGTATGGTGATCAAGCATACATAATAAATTAGGAACTCAATCAAACTTAAATCATTTATACTCAAACAAAATATTCATATTAATGAAGATCAATTCATACTTGCAATTCTAACAAAATAAGTTAGCCTAGATACATGATGGAAAAGCAAGCAAACAAGCACAAAGAAAAAGAATAAAATTAAGTAAAATGATAAAGAGGAGAAGAGAAGAAATTTGTTGATGGCTCCTTAATGCTTTTTTCTTCCTTGGACTTTGATTTTCTTTATAATCTTTTCTAACTAAGATTGTTAGTTATTTAGTAGTTTTTCTATATCTAAAATATGATTATCTTTATGGTTTTATAAGCCCAAAGGTGTCCCAATTGGCGTCTTTCCGATAAAGGGTTAAAATTTTGAAGAGTTGCATGAAAAGTTGCAATTGTTGGCCTTTGTCATGAGTTTGCACACCCTGTGCCGAGCTAGACTAGTTGGCATGCTAAGGCTCTATAATGAGTCATCACACCCTTAACTACTTTATGAGTCATTTCAACACATCATGAGTTGGAACATTAAGTCCTTGTGATAAGTTGGCACAGGGTCTTGAATTCCTTAAAGACTTTTTTCTTCTATTCTTTAACAAAAATCCCTTCAGTTATGCTTTATTGAACTCAATTAGGCACATTTAACTTATAAAAAAAAGAAGACATAAAAAGTAACCTAAAAGATAACAAAATACATAAATTAACTAAAGAAATAACGCAATAACATAAACAAATAACTATCTTGAATTTCATGGCATCATTAAGTAATGTGTAATGTAAAGAATAAAATTATTATAATTATAATGTATTAGAGGGTTTTTCTCTCATATAGCCTCTTCCAATGTGATAATATGATTGTAAGTGACTTAAATTGAAATGGTGTTTTTATAAATGAAATATAGTACAATTATTGAAATGCAAGATAATATGCATGGTAATAGGAAACATTAGAGTAGTCTTCACATCTTTGGTATCAGAGCATGGTTTAGGTGGTTCTGGCATATAGTAGGTTAAGAATATGCTTGTATAGAATGTTATTGGTGTTAGCCTTATGTTGATGACACCAAAAGCTCCTATTATAGAAATTAGAAAGCATGGAGTAGAGGAATTTTCGAGCACTAGTTTGGAGGAATAGAAAAAGGTAAAATTTTGGCTAAAGAAGATTATACGAGTCTTTGAGGAGATTTAATGCCCAGTTGATCGAAATGTAAAATGTGCTTTATCCTTATTGTAAGGAGCAACATATAATTGGTGAAAGCTAGTGTTAAAGTAGCTTTAACTTCTTGATCCCCTTACTTGGGAGTTCTTTGAGGCACAATTTAAAAAGAGATATGTAACTAGAGCTTACAAAAGAGAGGTTGAAGCAATTTCTAACTTTAAAGCAAAAAGGAATAAAGGTAGTTGAGTATGAGAATGAGTTCAGCTGCTTAAGCAAATATGTACCATAATCTATATTAACTAAAGCTTTTAAGTGCTAGTGGTTTGAGGATAACTTAAATGATTATGTCAGGAAACAGTTGATTAGATCCACTTTATTGCAACTAGTAAACTACTATCAACCTTTACAAGCAGCCATTTAGGTGGAAAAGAATGAATTAGCTAAAAAGGAAAGGAAACAAAGAAGAAGCTTTGTTAGAGGTGGTTTATCAATTGGGGAGAGACCAAGGGTTGAATAAGGAGATCGATAAATATAATCTGTTAATCATCATGTTTCTAGGTGTAAACATCATGGAGCATTTGCCACAACTTGATCAAGTAAGGATACATTAACAAGACAAGGTAGAGGATAACCACCAAAATGCATTTATTGTTTCGGGATGCACTGGGGCACCTACATGATGCTAATAGGTGTTTGCTTCAAATGTGACAGTACTGAACATTTTATGGCCAATTGCCTATTAAGACAAGAGCAAGGGTCTACCCAATGAAGCAGTAGGGGAGCTTCTAATCCACCATCAACTGGTAGAGGATATGAAAGAGGTAGAGGTAAAGGTGGATCCAAGCAATTTAGAGCATAGTCTAGAAATGTTTCTGAAACTATTCATCGATCCTTTATCCTTACAACTCCCGACCAGGGCCTACGTTATAAAAGCCTATGAAGATAGGAATACTTTAGAAGTTATAGCTAGTATTTTTTCTCTCTTTGACATTGATGTATATGTGCCTATAGATATGGGTTTTACTCATTTTTATATATGTATTAGGGATTTTGGTAAAAGTATGTAAACTATAGATTAATTGATTTTTGATATATATGTTACTAGTCCCTTGGGCCATAGTGTTTGTGTAAATGGAGCGTGTAGGGATTGCCCTATTATAATACAATGGAAATAATTTCCTATTGATTTAATTGAGTTTTCCTTTCTTAAATTTCATGTAATATTGGGCATGGATTGGTTAGCTAAGCATTAGGTAATAGTAAATTGTAGAGCTAAGACTGTGGTATTGAAGAATGTTAAAGGTAAAGAAATAAGTATAAAGGGTATTAGATCTAAACCCCTACCAAATGTCATATCGGCTATGAAGGCTAGGCATTTACTTAGTAAAGGATGTGAGCAATTTTTGGCTTTGGTATAGAGAGAGACCTATAAAATATATCGATAGTCAATGAATTCCCCAATGTGTTTTCCTAGGAGCTACCTAGTCTCCCACTTTAAAGAGAAATAGAGTTGTCTATAAAAGTTTTACCTAGAATGAATCCTATTTCTAGGGCACCATATAAAATTGCAACATCGAGACTAAAAGAGTTAAAAGGCTAATTATAAGAATTACTTCATAAAAGCTTCATTAGACCTAGTGTGTTGCCTTAGGGTGCACTAGTATTATTGGTCAAAAAGAAAGATGGCACATTAAGAATGTGTATAGATTATAAGCAACTCAACAAGGTGAAAGTGAAGAATAAATATCCATTGCATCGTATTAAAGATTTATCTGACCAATTAAAGGGTGTCGATGTGTTTTCTAAGATTGATATAGATCGAGATATTATCAACTTGGAGTAAAAGATGTAGATATTTTGAAGACTGCTTTTAGAACCTGGTATAGCCATTATGAATTTTTTGTCATGCCTTTTGGGTTGACAAATGCATCGGCAGCTTTTATGGATTTTATGAATAGGGTGTTTAGACCCTATTTAGACCAGTTTGTAGTAGTATTTATTGATGATATACTGGTCTACTCTTGAAATGAAGCTGAATATTTAAAACATTTGAGAATTTTGTTATAGACTTTATGAGAAAACAACTATATGCCAAATTGAGAAAATGTTATTTCTAGCTCAAAGAAGCCTCTTTCCTTAGGCATATTGTATCATCAGAAGGTAATAGGGTGCATCTTAGAAAGGTTGAGGCCATTGTCAGCTAGAAGCCACCTCAAAATATGTAGGAAGTGAAGAGTTTCCTAGGCCTGGTAGGTATTATTGATGATTTGTGAAAGGAATTTTAGTTATTGCCTCTCCACTCACTAGATTGCCTTAGAAAGGTGACAAGTTAGAATGGACAGATAGATGCCATAAGTGCTTTGAGAAATTGAAAAAATGTTAATAGAAGCTCCTATTTTTACATAGCTAACATTAGGTAAAGAGTATTTTATGTTCAATGATGCCTTTAGGAATGGATTGGGTTGTATGTTGATGCAGGATGGCAAAGTTGTGGGCTATGCATCAAGGTAGTTAAAACCTTATAAAGAAAAGTATTCTACTCATGATTTAGAGTTAGCAACAGTGGTATTTGCCTTGAAAATATGGTGCCATTATTTATATAGAGAAAGATGTAGGATCTATACAGATTATAAAAGTCTCAAGTATTTTCTCACATAGAAAGACCTCAATTTGAGATAACACGGTTGGTTAGAATTGTTTAAAGATTATAATTGCATAGTCAATTACCACCCGAGTAAAGCAAATGTGGTAGCTGATGCTTTGAGTTAGAAAATGGTGGTGACCTTAATATTACAGCAATACTGATGGAGAATTGCACTAGATGGGGCATTTATAACTTAACTAAAAGCATGACCCAACATAAGGTAAAAAATAATTGATGCCCAGAAATGTGATGAAAAACTACAGTAAATAATTTAATCGATACATAAAGGAGATCAATTAGAGTATTCGATAGGAGATGATGGAGGTGTGTACTATCAGAATAGATTGTGTGTGTTAGATAATAATGAGTTGAAGAAAACTTTATTGTAATAAGCATATAACATAGTTTTCACTTTACATCCCGAAGTTAATAAGATATACCAAGACCTGAAGCAATTTCATTAGTGGTTAGGGGTAAAAAATGATGTAGTTGACTATGTTTTCAAATGTCTTACCTATCAACAATTGAAAGCTAAACATTAATTTCCTTTAGGGTTATTAAATCCTATTCTAATTCTATAATGGAAATGGGATAACATCGCTATAGACTTTGTTATCGGCTTACCCCTCACACAAAAGAAGCATGATGCAGCATCGGGTATCATAGATAGATTGACTAAGATAGCTCATTTTATATTGGTTTAGTTAGGCTACCCAATGGATAAATTGGTTAACTTGTATGTAAATGAACTTGTTCGATTGCATGGAATCCCAGTGTTAGTAATTTTAGTTCGGGATCTAAGGTTCACTTTTAGATTTTGAAAAAATTATAGCAAGCCTTAGGCACAAAACTCCATTATAGTATAACATTTCAGCTATAAATGGATGGTCAATCAGAGATGGTTATACAAGTGTTGGAGGATATGTTAAGTAGATGTGTTCTAGACTTCTTAGGAAGTTAGGCTAAATATTTGACCCTAATGGAGTTGGCATACAATAACAGTTATCAAACTAGCATTGGCATGCCACTTTACGAGGCTTTATAAGGTCGCAAGTATAGGACTCCAATTTGTTGGATAGAATTAGCTAAGAATAAAATGATCAGTTCTGATATTATCAAAGATACTAAGGAGAAGATATAAACTGTTAAGCAAAGATTGAAGGGAGCAAGCAACCAACAGAAGTCATATACGAATTTAAAAATAAAAGACATTGAATATCAAATTAGAGATAAAGTGTTTTTAAAGGTGTCTCCTTGGTTTGGTAAGAAAGGGAAGCTTAGCCTAAGGTTTACTAGTCTTTATGAAATTTTGGAATGGGTTAGACCTATAGCCTACAAATTGGCTCTTCCATTAGAGTTATCAGAGTTACACGTTGTCTTCCATATTTCAATGCTTCAACGATATAGATCAGATAAGTCTCACATAGTACCATTGCAGAAGATAAAGGTTCAATCTAACTACACATATGATGAAGAACTGAAGGAAATCTTGTCTAGGGAAGTTTGACATTATGGAATAA